>NW_019060737.1:365815-378960 GCF_000696155.1 Zootermopsis nevadensis | reverse complement strand
ATTATTCATCCTTAATAAAGGAGGAGTCATAAACTGATACAAAAATGATTCTAAGTTCATGGAGCAGAGTCTTTTGTGACAAGATAATAGTCGTTCATCTAGTCAATGGATTCCCTTTTTTGCGCTGAAAGCCGTTTACAGTAGGCTATTCATGAGTGCTCGCGACAGGACCCTACCCTCAACCAGATGAGTCAAGTTCACAATTTCCCACCCTGTTTTGTTTAAAACATAGTTTAACAATTGTCCTCACACCCACGCCTAATCTCCCAAATGGTCCCTTTTATTTTCTAGTTTCCAGATTAAAATTTTGTAGTGAGTGCTGTATTAACTGCTACGTTTAAAACAAATTTGATCAGATGAACTCCGCAGCGGAGTTGTTTATACTCTAGCTTTATATTCGGGAGTTCTCGAGTTCATATACCAGCCCTGGGACTGACTATCTTGTCTGAGGTCTCATCAGTCTCTCCAGACGAACTTTATAATGCGTCAGGGTTCTTTTCTATCATTTCGTAATTCGTTAAACGTTCTAACATTCGTCACTGTTTTGTCCGAGATATTGTCATCGTTGTTAAATATGCCATAAATAGAACATCGACAGCTGTCTTAAGAATAATAAGTAGACGACCGAAATTGGTTTAATTTTCGCAATATGGCGTTGCTCGTTTATAAAGATAGAAAGCAGAAGCCTTCTTTATGTCTTCTTTTTCGGATCTTAAAATACAATAACAGAGTCTAAATTGAATTGAGTCTGAGAAAAGATAGGAAAGTCATAATTCGCAAGTCTTCGCAGACTTGTAAGTGCCTACGATTTTGATCGTCGCCTTCTGCTCAGACAACGCCTCTCCACCTCCCTGTGTTTGTCCTGCAACTACACAAAAAGACGTAAAACCATCGAACGCATCAATCATCGCATGCGACTAAATATTTATCCCGAATCCATCTCCAGTTCAGAATTCTGCTGTCTGGATATCCTTTTCTGTTCAGGTTTGGAGTGTACACAACTGGTCCAGGGCTCAGTGCCAAATTCATCTTTCTCGTGATGAATGTTCCTCACTCCACATAGGATCTGAAGGGGGTTCCCTAGACCAGTAGAACGAGATGATGCCAAAAACAGCGGAAATAGATGATAACGAAGTTTTGTTTTTCTTGCTTCGTTTACTAAAGTTTCCTTTCAATTTCTTACTCCTTGTTAATTGACGACGTATGGATTATAGTCGACAGGAACCTAAAAGAAACATGTCAGCAGAACTGCAACGAGATAAGAACTCGCGAAATAGCCCTGTAGAGTCCAATTATTTCTAATGCAACTGTTCTTCAAGTTGTTTGCTTTATTATTAACACTTTTGGTAAATAATTACGGAAACACATTTTTATTGCGATAGATATTCTATACAACTTCAAAATTATACATATATGATTTTGCTTCATATTACATAAATATATCTGTAAGAGCAAAGAGATTGTTTTCATATAACTCAAATCGGTGGATAATAACAATTTTTTAAAGAAAAAAGGAAGTCTTTATGAGTATTAGTAGATAATATTCATCAACACGATTATCATCATGGCCTAGATAAGATGTTCTCTTACAAATATTTACTGTGATTGCATTAATATATAAAAGTTTTAGTCGTGGTCGAATAACTTTTAAATACCTTCGGTACTCGGCACGAGCGTCAAAAACATATTCAAGTGAATGTTAGAAAATACGTAAATGTCTTCCATCACTGGAAGTAAATCGCGAGTTCGTAACGAAATGTTATTAAGTTTTAAAACTGTTTACTTCAGACTTTGTCGTGTTATCCGTGAAAACAGCAGGTAGATGCGTTTCGAAATGACTCTGACTATTTTAAAAGAGGCGCATTTTATAACTCGAGATTCATTGATGTACGTGCACAATAACTTGAAGAAAACAACCAGAAATTTTTAAAAACCCATGAAAACTTTCATTAACTTTGTAAATATTACCATCCTGATAAGCAGGCAGTGAATTTTTTAAATATCATATTAAACTACATTTAAGGACTATGTGTTGTGAAATTAACATATAAATTAGTACGTAGATACAGATTCTTTAACGTGTTAAATAATTTTAGCTGAGTTTAATCGCATTCAAAATACTTAATTGTAAAATTTGGAAGTGGTTGTAAGTTAAAGCCACTAAAATTAATTGCGTATCTACATAGTGACTTTTATAATTTGTAACACTACTGAAAGGTTGTCGATAAAGCATCTCTGAAGGTTTCTAGATTACTTCCTTTAAAAAGAATCTGGCTTTAACTGATTGATTTCTAGATTGATTGATGGATTGTTGATTTACCATCCTATATCTTAAGTAAGCGGACGGTAAGCTGGAGGTGTAAAAGGTAGAAAAGGTGTCCATTTACAAACTTTTACGTCTAAAACGGAATCTGATGTTAAATCTCAACAGCCATATTTCTTCGGCATTTGCTGGTAATTTCCTTCAGTTGCAAAAACTGGCTGTGATCATGAGCTCGATTCTGTTTCTATGTTACCGATGGGGCAGCCTCATAATTACACTTCACATCTTTCGGCTACTCAAGATTCGATCAAAACAGGTAGGGAGTTTTAAAGTAATTTTCATCGCATTTAATTACCTTGATCCCCGCTGACATAAACTTTAATTATGTGAAATGATGAGTTAACGAGTCCACATGTATTAAGTTAGAAGCTGTGCAGACATCCAGGTGTTCACTTTGGTAGTATTTACGTCACGGAAACGACTCAAGAGACTTAATCCCGCGTTTAAGGCATCAAAAGTTTTTGAGAAAGTTGTGTGATAAATCCTATTGCCTGTGTAGCAAGACGGAGGTGTTTGGATACCGGAAGATATTCCAAGTAAACCATGACCGATTATTTTTTTCATTTGGGTTCCTGTATATTCAAAAAGTGTACGAAATTAACGTACAGTGGGGAAGCTGACTGTTTGTCTGTCCATCGTTACTCCATGTGCATGTGTACGCAGCTTATATTACACCTGAGGACCTGAGCTTGGACATGGCTCTTTAGAATGAGAATTTCGTTTACACTGTCAAGACAGAGTCTGGTTTCCATATGCTCCCCGCATTGAACGTGACAGTATATACTTGTGCTCAGTCAGAGGGATACAGGCGAGATGAATCTAACTTCTAAAGCAGCTTGCATCTAATTGTCTTTACCACTGTTCCCTTTTGTATTTAAATGCAAAGTAGTGTAATTAAGCGTCTCCGTGTGTAAAACTAAAAGGGTATTTTAATCCCTGTACATGTCTAATGTATGAATACTGCCGTGGTTTACATTCATCTGCTTTCTGTTGGTCGCAACCTGTCATGCAGAGGGTATCATGACTAGTAAAACATTTTATATTGGACTTTGCAACGGTGAGTGTCTGAGTCTCTTCAGTTAAAGTAACCTGAAGATAAGTTAGTAAAAAATTAATCATATGGCTCTAGAATACAAATTAAACATAAAAAACATTATGGCACCAGTTCTAGCGGTTACCTGCCGTGCAGGATTTATTTAAATGAATGTATGTGTGTTCATCTTCTTTATATCTCAAATTCAGATGTTTAAGTTGTGTGTGGTATGTATTGATTGTTGTTATAATCTGTGCAATTGTAAAATGTCTAATTTCCACAATTATTTTGCTACGCCACTGTTCAAATTGTAACACATGCACACTGGTAGAAAAGATCCGTTTAAATTTATCTATAAACGATTTATTTCGGACCCTTGTTTGCTTTCTACTTTTCCTTCTATCGCCTTCCTAAAGTTATTTCGTACTTCTGAAGGGTGACTAATGGTATCAGTACTCGTAATGTAGAACATTGTCATCTATCGTCATTACCGAGAACTTGGCCACTCATGCATAACACACACAAGAATGAACAGTATTTTATTTTATGCGCTTAATAATCGTCTATATTAATTTCTTTCCATCATCTAACCTTGTTTTATCACTGCTTTTTCACTCTCGTCAAACGCATTAATGCTCCTTACTTGCATTTTACTTTTACGCAAAGACGGAAGTTCGATTGTATTAACATTAGGCCTACAATGAAATAGTAACGCATTCCAATGCGATTTACTTTTAATCGAATTGCTATTTTATATTTATATATTATGTTCATAATTATGATCCTGTAACTGTCGTCCTTAAATACGTCTATTACCGTCTTCCAATACGTAACCAAATTTAAAATTACACGCAGGTAGTTCGATCATGTAATCCTGAAAAATTAATATGATGTCATAGGAATCGGGTCCAAACTACAAATATATTTTGATTGTTTTCTGTTCCCGCAATGTCACTGGATAATGTCAGTTCAAGAAAGTTTCTAAACCAAAAGAGCACTGGCCTTCATGTGTTTGGTACGTTGAGTTTGCTGTAATAAATTCTCTATGATTTCTGGTGGACTGGCCGGGATGTTCGTATAGACGTGGTTTGTAATGGAAAAACTATTACAACTTAAAAGAATGGCCACATTGGCGTCACTCGTCTGGCGAACATGATTGATGTATGGCCTTGTAACTGGACTTTCAAAATGCATGCACTAGAAAACAATCTAAAAAACTTAAAATATGCACCATAAAATCGTTTCCTGTTTCTGCAGGTAAACTGGATAACATCAGGATCAATTCGAGTCGGCAATACTTCACCGCCCCTTTATGTTATACAGGCCCGCGATGCATTATTACACGATGCAACATGCAGGCTGTATAATAACCCTTATCTTGCAAGTGTTCTTGTTTTATTATCGTGAACATTTGATGTTTTCGAATCTCTTGTAAGTCTGGGTATGAAAACTGCGTCCGGCGACGATATTCAGATACGAAACCACTTTTACGACCTGCTTTAGTGACACTGTTCATGAGATCGATTTGTCGACATAATAAAGAGTGCTGGGACACTATCCCAATAGCCTGCAGTTGTGTGAGATATTTAACATTTCAAAGCTTTAGTGCACGGCATGGAAACTTAGGTCAAGGCCGACTACATTGCACTTCGCCTCGCAAGTAAACCGTACGAACGAATTTAGAATTAGATCTGTAAGTATTTATTTATGAACATCGTGTCCCACTTGCTGGAAGTGTCTCCTGTTTTTTTCCGTATATCGTTTCTTAACTTGTTATGTAAGATTAATTATGATTTATATATGGATTTATGCATATTCAATAGATATTAATTGTGGACTTTTTTAAGAAGTAACTCCAACACATGGTTTACTCCATAAACTTGAGAAAAGTAAACATTATGGACCCGTCCATGTCTGTCTGGCTGTCTAACGTGTTTTTGCAACAATTTGATCGGAGGTAGGTCCCGTTGTTGAAATTTATTGTTACACTAAAATGAGATATGGCCCCATTGCTGTAAAATATGAGACCTCGGATTACATTAGTGCAGAATCGGCCCACAGTCATTATTGAAAGACATTGTTGCGTAGCCGTGGTTCGTTGAAAGAATCCCAGCTGAAGAGGAACCTTTCTCCCCCCGTTTGTTATACCTGAAGACGGAAACAGATCCAGCTTTCGAACGTTGTGTTTCGAAAATGCAAGACGATAAATAATGGTTAGAACGATAGCCATGTTCCTCGTTGTCGCACCTTCCTCAGAAAGTTTTAGGTTGAAGATGTGATAACATTCCTTCGCTACCCAAGTCATTTCACAGACAAATAGGCCTTGTTGGTTGAACTACGAACTGTTTTCTCAGCCTAATTGTCAAAATTTGTTTAGTTATTTTACCGAAATCTTTTATGGAATCGAAGTATTTTCTTATATCATCTCATTTCACTCTTGGCTGTACTTGCTAGATTTTCTTGGCACGGTGCACTGCTTCGAGATAAAGGTTTGAAAGTGGTACGTGGGTGGAACTGTCTCTTCGATCTGCATCACTGCACATGGTGGCAATGACGTCATTTCTTCATCCCCAAGCATGTAAATACTGCACTGTTCATATTCTGTTTGATCACCGAACGTGGACTTTGTGGGAGCGTATCTTAGAATGTGAAACCTCATTATGTTAGCTATACGTGTTTACTGAGTGCAGACATATTGGGGGTAGTCAGAGGGTGAATGGTGGCTGGATGGATGGACTGGTTGCTTCTTTGGCTCTTCGAACTGCGCACATTTTTTGTGTCAGATTAAATAGGGAGGAGACAGAAACGATCAGAAATAAATCATTAGAACACACCGAAAGCACTCGATTTTGGAAATGTGGTCAGAGCTCAATCCTGAAGACCGACAAAAGTCACTATACCTGAACCAGTGTGGTTTAACCCTCACTATTTTAACTATGCTATCCCGTTTAGCTCTTTGAAAAACAAAACGTCAAATAGCTTAAGAATGATTATTATCATACATTCTAAGTAGACTGAAATTTACGTTGAAATACTAAATTCCAAGAAAGTTAATATTCATAAATGCTCATCGTGACATCCCCTAAGGATTTATCCTTGTTAATCAGTTAATGTACAACGATCGATATAATATAATAACAACTTTGCGAGAACGTACACTACATTCGAAATTCAACCAGTAACTTTCAAGCAGTTCGAAGATGGAAATCGTGAGAGGCAAATGATCTGCGCAAGAGTAAGAAGTAAGAGTTCTCTTTTGATTCTGTGTGCTTCATTATGGCACCAGCTTTCCATCACACATACTGTGTAGTACATTATTTTGTGTTTATTCTTGGTGCCGAGAAATGCATTTGTTCCATCGTCGAAACTAAAACGAAATTTGATGTCGGGGGTTTACTATAAAATCCTTCCGCCGATTTTAATTTTGGTTCGTATAGATATAACTTACAAACATTCCGAAAGACAATTTGAGTATAATACGAGACGAAGATTGTGCAGATGATAAGTTATAGATTACACCAAAGTTTTAAAATTTATTTTAATCATATTTTCTGTATGGTGTAATTTTTTTTAAAAATATGCATTGCTACGTCTAATTTGATTAGATTTTGAAAGGGTTAGGTTAGGGCTGTGCAAGGTTAAGCGAACATATTCTGACGTACTCCTGTCTACTCTTTTATCTGAAATATCAATTCATCTGTTTCATTGTTTGGTCAAGGTTTTAAGCAGATATGTTGATTTTCACAAACCTCTTTCTCTTGGCTTGTCGCCAGCGTTCGGGTCACAAAGCACTGTTCCATCACCGTTCATTACAGTTGTCTGTTTTACAGTTTCATTACCAACAAGGCTGCCTGTCTGCCGTGTACAAAGTTTCAACTTGGTCACTGCCCAGTGGATGTGCTTCACCAATCCTCGATACTGTACAGTTCTGTGTGGTGCTGAGATTCTCCACACATCAAAGTAGGCATTTGAATGAGTATTTCTGCAGATACACTTTCATGAATGAGACTGAGTGTAGCCCTAGGTTTGAAATAGATTCTAAACCTAGTATATTTTAAAGAAAAGATGGGAGTTTGTATACAAATTTTTCACGCCAGGAATCCTATTAGTGAATGCCACCAGATTATATAGAATTGCTGGTCCTATGTTAGGTGGCATTTTATGGCGGTCATGCTGTCTACTTTGTGACTGTACGATATTATATCGCATAAACATCTCATGGATCTGGACGTATTAAACCAGAAATTGAAATTTTTGTGTTGGTGTATTGAATATTATTTATTAAAATATAATCGTGAAATTATCATAACGAATTGTATTGAATTATATTCGGTTGTCTGCAACTGAACCCTTGAGTTTTAGTTGGTTTCTTAGTTTTGGCTTCCGGTGTTCGGGATGCCGTAGCTCCAGTGGCTTGCAATTCAGTATTTGCGTATATCTTGTGAGGTTTATCCTATAGAAGTTATTCTCCGGATGTTTTACATTGGAATTAAAGACAGGAGCAACTTTTCTGTGTTTCATACAAACTGATCGGGTATCAAACTCATATTCCTTTCACAGTAAGCCTGTCTACACGGAAATCTTGTGGTCTTTGTTAGTGTTCCTGCAGAGTGGAAGGAAACACAGTCGATGATTTCGTACCTAACTGTAACAAATGGTGCAGCTACTGCAAGGTATAACCGTCTTGGAGACAACTAAGCTAACAGTTTCAGCTCTTCCTTTCCATTCATAATGTTCTAGTTTGCAGCTTTCACATCTCGTTCTTCCGTACACTCCGATGTAAAACATTCTACGCAGAGACTTGCCTATAGTTGGTGACAGTAATACGCGCCAGACTCTACCTCTGTACCGATATCCACTAGGGGGTATTTGTGCCTCACGAATTTTCACGTCGGTCCCACATAATTGATCATCTACCTCCCATTCGGATAAAAGAGATGGGGTTTAACGTGCGGACTGGAGTTACATTAGATTCCTCCAAGACGGAAGTGAACCTCAGGGTTGAATAAAAGATGATATTTTCTGATATCTTAGTGACTATCAGCTTCTCAAGAAAGATTCCTCATTGGATCTGCTTCAATGGGGCAACGTACATATTTCATTTCTCCATCATTCAGCAGTTTTCTGTAATAATTACTACCTGTTTTAGCTGTGAATTCCCAGGAACTGTAACATGTGATTCAGATTAATTAGATAATTGCTGTGAGAATGCAATGCCAATTAATAAAATTATTTTGTGGCTGTATATAACTCATTAAGAAGCATTCAGGCGCGATTAGTGTCACCCGATCAAATAATATCCAGATTGTGCACCAAATATTTTTGATACATGGTCATTACATAGCTCACTGAACCACAGCGCGAACGCATTTTGTGGTTATCATCCGCGATTTGTCCTCGCCGTATTTAAAATGTTTAATTGTTTTAATATACAAATTATAAATCACTCGCAATTATGAATCAGTCTTCTATCTCAGATTATATCGCGTAGAACGATTGGGTGATTGATGAAACGAATTTGGTAGGAAGCGGTTATTTAATCTACTATTCAAGCATTTTCCTTGCAGGATTAAGGAAAACCTTATGTATGTTAGTAGTTCTGCCAGTTTAATCATTCGTTTTTTTACCTCCCAAATAATATTTAGTGACGGTTCGAGTAATTACTCAGTCATCCTGTTACTTTCGCTCTCTTGGATGTAAATAATCTCAAACACTCTCAATATAGGCTGTGATATTTTATAGTTGCAGCCAAAGTCAATAACTAACTAGCTCCATTGACCAGAGGCATTGAGAAGCTGAGAGTATGCTCAGATAGTCTCAGGATTCCCCACATTATACGGAAACCGAAGGTCCCATACCTGTGTCTGCAAGAGCTTGCCACCGGTTTTCGTCCCGAGCCAGATTAATACAATCCGTACATCTGTTTGTCATTCTTTAAAATGTTGCCTTTCTGAGGTGGGAAGTTATTGGCCTTACACGTAACTCCACATC
This sequence comes from Zootermopsis nevadensis, assembly GCF_000696155.1. The sequence continues at coordinate 369,613 of NW_019060737.1, read as the reverse complement.
CGGTGGTCCGCTCCTCGATGAGGATTCTTCATGCTATGGTAACAAGCTGGTATAGTGACCAAGTTTCACACGCGTATGAAACGAATGAAATTATAATTTTATATTTTTAAATCTTCAGGTCGAATTCTTGGTTTGAAGACGGCTATATATTATGGGTTGGTACGCCTCGTAGTCTGGTTTCAGAGGTACTTGGTGTCTCCATCATTAGGGCGATAATTATGGAACATGAAATCTCACATAATTTTTGATTTGTGTGTTTATGAATGCAGTTTCTATCGTATTCGAAGTGATGCACAGCATTGTCGACGGCATAATTCGTACGTTTATGCTAATGGAGCATAGCTCAAAGATAGTTTAAAATTAACAGGTTTCTGTCCTTCCATATAAAAAATTAAATTCGTGACCTACTTATTGGTGATTAAAGAAGTGAGATGGGAATCTTTTTTTGGCTGTGTAGTTTATGTCGAGGTGAGTGCAGTTTTCGCCTAAAGGAAAAGAAAGGATAAGACAGAGAGAGGATTCGACTCATCTGTAGCAAGAAGCAGCTCGATTTGCTACAACCGCCACTCTGTATCGATTATCTGTCCCTCCCACTCTTGCCTTCATCTTCCAGACACAAGTGCTTCTGCATGCGCTCTACAGGGGATTACAGAATAATGACAATGGACATTAAATGCAGATACACGTCTCAGGCCATAAGAGATGCTGGCTTCTGCGTTTTGTTACTTAAAACCCGAGTGTTTCGAAGAGATACGACACATGTACAAAATTTGCACCTAGGACAGAGGAAATATCAGGAGGATAGAGAAAACTGGAGACATTGGATGTCTTTCCACACAATATTATTTAGAATAAATATATGAAGGTAGATAAACTGGGCGGCACATGTAGCACGCATAGGCGACTTGGCAAACCCACACGAAATATCTGAATACAGGAATTTCTGGAGGTAAGAGGCCACTTGGGAGACCTAGTCCTATATGGAAAGTTGACATGTAAGTGATCTTATAAAAAAAAACGAGAAGACTTGGACTTAATCTCATTCAGTAAAAGTCCAGTGGCGGGCTCTTGTGAACACGATAATGGACCTACCTGTTCTATAAAATGCTGGGAAATTTTTGATTAGCTGAGCGAATATTAACTACTTAAGACGAGTCTGCTCTGTGGCGTTGGATAGAAAGAGCCATTTTAACTTTTTCAAAACATTTTGCCCTTTCTATGTTTCTGTGATTATTTATAGGATAGACTCCACGTATACAATGGAAAGGCTGAGCTTTCAAACTGCACAGTCTGGCCTATAATTAAAAACGCATTAAATATTATGAACGAATAATGTCTATAGCCATTACATTTACTACTCATTCAAGAAATGTTTTGTGCTAATTTTATATATATATATATATATATATATATATATATATGGTTGGTGATGAGTATTCTATTAGCCTATGCATAGGCTGGCGGTTATTGCAAAAGTTACATAATTAGAAGCTTTGTGGTTTCTACTCTCTATGTATTATCATGATGATGATTAAATTAACGGGGTTGGAACATCACGGTAATTCCAAATGTAGAAGTTTGAATACAATATTATAAATCTCTAACAATAAGTGGTGGGGTTGGACTGTTTCACTTTTGGTTAAATTACTTTCTAGCAGTTCTTTTTTTTTATTTGGCGTTAGCGTTCTGTTTGTGCTTTAAAGTTATCTGTGATCTTACTAAGCGAATCAGCGGGGCTTCTGGGTATAAAATCAGATCATAGCAAAGATAAAAGCGAGGATAAAACGTAAAGACGTAGATTACGAATTGAGAATCGAAAGCATGATTACGGTGTTTGAGCGATTCTTATGCAGCCATTGGATATTTTTACTGTACAGGGATTAAGAGCTTGAGGGAAACAAAAATTACGTAAATATTTTGATACTAAGTTGTAGCTTTGGCTATAATGTTGAAATGGATATAACAGAAGCAGCTGGTGAACAGGATTGAGTCGGTTTAAGGTCTGCTGATGACCTTTCAATATTTTGGTTGTGAACCTCCGGGTTTCATGAAAAGATTACTGTTCTTTATCGAGAACCAGTATCACGGTGTTATACGACTGCGTTATGAGAATGCAAGGGGAATACCTAAATGGTTTAGTGCACAACCAAATCACACATTGAAAGAAGAGATATAAAGTATCGTACAGTCTAAAGAATGAGCCAATTTAGTGCCAACAGTTATTGTATTTTTCTTTCCTGTAAATTCCCGTATTGAAAGTATGTTGAGCGGTAACAGATTCAAGTTTTGGAATGGATTTCTTAAATATACAAAGTCTTAGACGGGTTTTTATTTGCATTTTGTGATTTTCTTTTCGTTTATAAAGTCTGCGTGTGACAACATAAATATATTGGACGCTGCTGCAACATTTATTCTTCGTAAAGTATGCCCAGTAGAAATTATATTTTGGCAGTGATTATTTGAATCACAAATAACTTGATGAATTATATTATTTCAAGCGAAAAGAAGAAAAAGGAGGAGGAACACAATAGTACTCATAATATTGCAATTACTTTTCCTTTTAGAATCCTAAAATAGAATAAAAAATTAATAGGTGCATGGAGGAAATAAGTTACTGTGCTTGGGAAATGCTGTTATGATCCAGTTTAAATTCGCATTTTAGAGTCACGGTCTAATTTCTGTGGTTACTGCTCTTTGCCTTGGTATGTAGTGACCAACGGTTGTAACTATGAAGGAAGACGCGATAATGATCGCCTTGCTTCCGTTCGACGGTTTGTCGAGATGTGCGTTACCACCAAGCAAGCGTGTTTTCTGTTCCCTGGCGCCGGTCGACTCTGCACTGTCAGTTTGATGAATACGTGCTGACAATCAGCCAAACAGTCCTGTATCCGCAGGAACTAAATGCGAGATTACAAGACGAGTAGAAAGCTGCATTCTCTCACATTCAGCGTTAGAATATAACGTACGAGATTTGTATGTTTGTCACTAAAGGTAAATATCTATATTGTAATGTCAGTGCTCTGTTGCAACATTTGGATTGTCGTAGTCGCGATGTTTTGTTGAACTAGTTTGTAAATACCGGTGTCAGAACCATGTTATCTGCTAGAATTGAAAGAATATCTTTATTGTAGTTCAGACTTCCGAATTATTTAACTTGCCTATAAAAATTTCTGTTAGATATTTGAAGATCGCGGCGATAATATGTCGTCTAATAATAAATTAAAGGATGATAATATTAAATACTGAACTAGCAAGGACGTTAGAAGAAATGGCCGACACTTCTGCTTTTATCCTCGAGGAAAGAGTCCCGTACTCTTGGGATAAGAGACTTTCCCTTTTTGGATTGCCTAGTGGGAAGAAAATTCGAATGCTTCAGCTGGAAGTAGATCCAAGGTTCTTCCAGTAGGTAAACCGTCAGATTACTGATGGAAATATGGCGGAACAGGTAGCTAAGTAAATTATTTAACGTATTGCCTGCATCTTCACGGGCGGAGGTATTAGGGTAAGGTTGCTGAAGTCGTACCCCTTAAGGAAAAAACCGTATAAAACTTAGGATTTATCAAATAAATAGAAATTAAATGTGTTATTGAAAACTTGTGTTAATATTGTTGTTATTTATTATAACGAAATTAGAAAATCTATATGCTTTCACGTAAAATAAACTAAATCTATAAAAACTTACATCGGTACGACTAAAGTAACCGGTTTCCTAAGTCGTACCACCTATAGCCTAAGTCGTACCTAAGAATTCAATTAAGCAACAATAATAATTAAAACGTATTTTTTATTAATCTGTTT
>NW_019060737.1:321556-352041 GCF_000696155.1 Zootermopsis nevadensis | reverse complement strand
TTAATGGTACTGATATTGGAGCTGTTGTCAGATATTGTGGAAACCTTTTTTAGTTATTAATTTTATCGACAGATTTTTACAATATCAGCAGTTTGGCCCATTAGCTTATTATTACTAGTCCGATATTAGAGGTCGGATTTATTTCTCGATATATGCCCACCTAATCTATACGTTCGCAAAATGGATTACTCTGCCCCATGGTGGTAGATATAAATTCAAAATCATAGGATAACGTTATACATTATTTGCTGTTTTGAAATTGTATTTAATGAGTAATCGATAAAACCTGCATTTAATAGTCAGTTTACATTTTTTGTACGAATTATATTCATCGTATGTTTTCACAACCTGCATTCTAATTTAAAAAGATATGGAACTTTTTACTTTTATTCTAAACGTTTGATTTTAATACGAACTTTCTCATAAAATCTGTCCTGAATGATAGAGTGAAACGTATTAATGTTTTTCTTACGTAAAGCTGAATTTTATGGAAAACTTTTGCTGCCTCTGGATATTAAACATGTCTACCCAAAGCGAAGAGATATAAGAGAGAGAGAGTGGTAAATCTCTCACAGTAAACTGGAAGAATGGCATATCAGAGATGGGTGGCTATTTAGAAATGCAGTCTGTCACATGGACGATATAATTCTGATCTCTGGTGTCTGATGCAAGTAGCAAGATACCACAAATCGCAACGCAAATCTGTTTCGAATAGAAACTATTAACTTAATGAGATTATATGTAATTGTACATATCGAGTGCAGTGGGAGACTAAACTGCAGGTTGGAACAAAATTAATGATCTGAGAGCCATAACTTAAATGCAAAGGACTAATGTCTGATAACCATAATTCTCTTTTCCATTTGTTTATATGACCGTTACACTATTTGAATATAAATTATGCTCATAATATAAGGGCAACGTACCTCTGTTAGACAACATGTTTCTTCGTACAATCACTTACCCCTAGGAGAAGAAAAGTGATCTGCTTGTCTACTCCAAAATTTTAATTGATATTTCAATTTTTGAAGGTATATTAATTTTCATGAATTTCAACTCTAATTCAATTATTTATAAACCCGAATGTCATCATGCAGGAAATTTATACAGTATAATATTAATGGTACTGATATTGGAGCTGTTGTCAGATATTGTGGAAACCTTTTTTAGTTATTAATTTTATCGACAGATTTTTACAATATCAGCAGTTTGGCCCATTAGCTTATTATTACTAGTCCGATATTAGAGGTCGGATTTATTTCTCGATATATGCCCACCTAATCTATACGTTCGCAAAATGGATTACTCTGCCCCATGGTGGTAGATATAAATTCAAAATCATAGGATAACGTTATACATTATTTGCTGTTTTGAAATTGTATTTAATGAGTAATCGATAAAACCTGCATTTAATAGTCAGTTTACATTTTTTGTACGAATTATATTCATCGTATGTTTTCACAACCTGCATTCTAATTTAAAAAGATATGGAACTTTTTACTTTTATTCTAAACGTTTGATTTTAATACGAACTTTCTCATAAAATCTGTCCTGAATGATAGAGTGAAACGTATTAATGTTTTTCTTACGTAAAGCTGAATTTTATGGAAAACTTTTGCTGCCTCTGGATATTAAACATGTCTACCCAAAGCGAAGAGATATAAGAGAGAGAGAGTGGTAAATCTCTCACAGTAAACTGGAAGAATGGCATATCAGAGATGGGTGGCTATTTAGAAATGCAGTCTGTCACATGGACGATATAATTCTGATCTCTGGTGTCTGATGCAAGTAGCAAGATACCACAAATCGCAACGCAAATCTGTTTCGAATAGAAACTATTAACTTAATGAGATTATATGTAATTGTACATATCGAGTGCAGTGGGAGACTAAACTGCAGGTTGGAACAAAATTAATGATCTGAGAGCCATAACTTAAATGCAAAGGACTAATGTCTGATAACCATAATTCTCTTTTCCATTTGTTTATATGACCGTTACACTATTTGAATATAAATTATGCTCATAATATAAGGGCAACGTACCTCTGTTAGACAACATGTTTCTTCGTACAATCACTTACCCCTAGGAGAAGAAAAGTGATCTGCTTGTCTACTCCAAAATTTTAATTGATATTTCAATTTTTGAAGGTATATTAATTTTCATGAATTTCAACTCTAATTCAATTATTTATAAACCCGAATGTCATCATGCAGGAAATTTATACAGTATAAATACATGTTTATTTTAGACCTGTTACTTACTTAAACTCATTTTTATTTTGACTGTATTTAATGCAACAAATTATTTTGCCTATACGCAGAGTAATAGGTTAATTTTACTGTTTATTAATTCTTTTATAATTAAATTATGCTGTAAATCTTATTATATAAAGAAAAATGAAGATCTGCTGGGATGACCCAGGCGTAGATTTAAGAATGACATTAAAATTAATGTTAAAGAAATGGGACATGACTGTATGGGCTAAGTTCATCTGGTTCAGAATAAGGACCAGTGTTTCGCTTTTGTAAACACAGTAATGAATATTTGGGTTCCATAGAAGTTTGCAATTTGCTTCACTATCTGAGCTAGTGTTAGTTTCCCAAGAAGGACCACGTTTCATAGAGTTGTGAAATAATATAATAGTCAGTATATCTACTGGACGACAAAACACACTTGTTCATGAGCAGCGTAAGAATGCGCAAGCTCTAACTGTTACTTCAGTTCTTTGTAGTGTAGAAGTTAATTTTTGTCGTTACTTTTGTGTTTCGGTTTCAAATGTAAGTTATTATGATTAAAATCAGTGCCGCCAATGTAATCGTGGGATCTACTGTGAAAACGTAATCGAATCGTTACTACAGTACCGAATTAAAAAGTTATTTAACTTCAGCGCTTCTTAGAAACAACCCTAAATTACGGTAATTTCGAATTCCATTTCCCTTTCATTTGCATTCATTAATAAAGAGGTCATTAAAGTTTTATTAAACCAAGTCCTACGCAGTATCAGTAATTACTCAGCGTCTTGAAATGTCTTCTTCCTTGTAGTTCACAGAAAACGTCTATTTGAGATATATGTATTTCATGATCTCGATTTCCTCTTTCCATGTGCGTACAGTTACTTTCGGGAAAGTAGATTGCCTCCCACTCGTTAAGTGCCTGTTCAAATGCAACAACATAATAATAATAATAATAATAATAATCATCATCATCATCATCATCATAATCAACTCGATACCTGTTTCGATATCAAAGGTTTTTTCCAAATATTTGTGATTTATTATTTATGAGCATTTTTAAAAAGAGACTTAGTTCTTGTCTACATGGCTTCCTTGAAAATAATTTCACCTCGATCAACCTGGATAATTAACGTGACAATGTTTTTCCCTCTGTGATTACATAAGGGAAATATGATTCTGTATATTTTGATATAAGTATGTAATGCCTTTTGTATATGTTTTCCATAATTCACTTCTTCGTATGCTTAGTAACTTGGAAATTTTCGTATGTCTTGGTTTCACAGCTATATTACCAATAGGCAGTCTTCTATTAGTGTTTATGGAACCCTTTTCCGTGTACTGAAAAATCTTGAGTTAAGCGGGGATCCGCTCAGGACCCTTGTTTTTGGTACACTCGTCAACTATTATGTGGTATTCTAGTTTTAGTTTAAGTTTCATTTGTTTGTTGTATAGTAGTATAAATAATGTTCATAAACGCAAAATTTTGTAAATTGACAGTGATTCTTAACACAGTTGCTTTTAAAATTGCATATTTTAAAATGTCGGTAAACTACTATTTTCCCTTTAAGCACAAAAATAAGAGTAATAATTTTAAATATACCTGAAACTCAATTGCATTAACGGATTCATGCAAAGTGGAAAGAATTAAAGGATTATTTTATGAATTAAGCTATAGCAGATTTCCGCATAACCTCTCCAGGACTTCTCTGGCACTATTCTGGTACTTATCCAGAATTTCTTCAGGAATTCTCCAGGATTTCTCCAGCACTTTTCCATGACCAAAGAACTTCCGCATGACCTCTCCAGGACTTATCTGACACTAATCTAGGACTTATCCAGAATTTCTCCAGGAATTCCACACGACCACCCGATGAACACGCTAGATCTTAAATTTACCCACAGAGTGTATTGATTTGTTTTGTATGATTCTCAGAATAAATAATGATTATTTCCCTAAGCAGCATTAACCAGTTAATTTTCGTAACGGAGGCGTGTTGTGTCTTCTTTGGGGTATGTACTGAATTCTTATTCGGTATTATTTAGACTATCTTCGTCTTTAGAGGGTTAATTGGTGCTGTGTGCATTCATCTTGTGTTATAAATGTTTTGAAACTGTCTAGAGATATCAAAGCACGCAGACGTATATCATTCTAACCCGGAAACTTCGTGTGTCAGGGTAACCGGTTAGCGGGAGAAAGATATTTCCAATCTTTTATCCCAGTCCGCATCTTGGCAGTCTGTTTATTCATTATTAATTTTAATATTATCTTCCTTTCTAGGCCATTCCTTTCAAGCGATCCTTCCCTTTCAGGTATTCCGTCTGGAATTATTTATGTTCTCTATCATATTTCGTCTAAATGTCTGGACTCCAAGAACATTATTTTAAGTTTATCTTTAATTATAGATACAAGCTGTTTTAATATAATACTGGATGATCTGAAAGCCAGAGCTGTTAAGTGCCTCTCTTAGGTTAGTACAGCGTGGATTTGTACCACATCGTAAAAATATGCCACAGGCCAGTAACACTTTAACAGTTCATACAGAATTTTATACGATGCTAAAAGTCTCGTGATACATAGTAACGAATGAGTTAAGCGTTTTATACTCGGTCGCTTAAAGCAAAAAATTGAATATAACAAAACCTGCTTACTTTACACTAAATGAAATGTTAGAACTGTGTCAGTAACAGTATTTTAAAAGCGGTTGCTAAGGAATTTAAAGCAATATAATGACATATTCAGATATCTTTCACCTTGTTAATGAAATTATTCTGAATACATTTTGAAGATGGCTGTCGTCTGGGTTGTAATGTCGTGTAGTCTGGTAGCAGTTTACCAACGTTTCAGAGATCCTTAGTGCCTCCGTCAGCATGGCGATGAGTATGCAAGGGACTCTGAAACTTTGGTAAACTTCTACCACATTACACATCTATAACCCAGAAGACAACAATCTTCGTACTCACCGCCGTGAGAACCTCAAATCCTACTAAATAATGTCTGATTCAAGATACCCGGCGATAACATTAGTCGGATCTCTTGTACGCATTGATCTCACTTGTAAGCACGCATAATTTTTTAAAGATTCGCAGGATTCATTTTTCGATACGTTTCCTCCATTACATCCTGTATTTGTATTACGTATAAGTCTACTACTGTACTGTCTCTCTCTTTGTTTTCTTAGTCTATCTTTCTTCTCTTCTCTCTTTCTTTCTCTTTCTTTTCCAGGCTCGGAGTAGCGCAAGCACAAGTAGCTTTAGGAGCCTGAGTCAGGTACGGTGGACAGAGTAAAGAAAAGATTACAGATTATTAGCTCGTCCCCCTGTTTTGTGTCATGTTAATATAAACATATTTTTTGTAGTCATTATTACTAAGTCTTGCAGAAGCCATGATTGATTAGTACCCATGCAAGCCTGATTTAAATTACGATTTATTTTAGTTCATTTTTATCATCATGCACGTGCGTTTTAAATCAAGCTTTGTGTTAGAAGCGAAAATGTCTCCTTGAACAAAGGTGTATGGAAATTCTGTTAGGGTACAACGATCGGTAAGGCACAAAAGATTTACAGCAACGTAGTTTATCTTAATGGAAAGGGGTAATACAAAGGCAAGAGTTTCGTATTAGCATATACTGTACGGTGTATAGCGTCCACACTTTTTAAATTTCAGAAGTGTACAATGTCGAGATGAATGCGGATTTTCCTAAAGGAAATTGACACCGTTAATTGTGTTCACTTACAGAATGAAGCGTGCACCATACTGGAAACAATCTGCACTCCTTTCATAATATCAGAATTATGGTTTTTATTTTGTTTTATTTGATAAAATTTTACTTGTAACTTCAGCCTATCTAATCTGTGTTGATAATAAATGTTATTTAAATAATTAACCGGAATTATTCTATAAAACCCAAACCAGAAAGTCAAGTGCACATAATTTACACTTTTTAATTAATAAAAATAATTTGTTTATTCTTCTATTATATTTTATAACTTTTGGAATGAAAGTTTTATTTGAAGGCCAGTTATAATTATAACAGCTAAATATATTCGCAGTGTTTTTAATCACCAGACCATGAATACGTATGAGGAGTGGAGCTTCACTCATTCTTGATGTCACCACTAGGCAGAGATATGATTTTCTTCACGCATGTCCGCTTTGCTCCCGGGGAAACAACCCCCGATACCACTTGGATAGAAGGCTTAGCTGGTCCCATAGCCGGTCTGGACGCTGTAGTTCATAGAAAAATCTCTCATCTCTCTTGGTAATCGAACCCTGGTCGTCCATACCGTAGCTTATTCAATGAGCTGCCAGGTTTCTGGTCTTGAATATTATTAATTTAAAAAGCATCAACATATATAAATGGCAATTTTTTCTTCTCTTTAGTCTGAATTTGTTCTAAAATATATGTAAAATGCGTCATGTCTTGTATTATTTGTCTTGAGAGGCGTAAGGTAGAATTTTGGTCATGAATAATTCATCGGAATTGTGTCCCTGCATACGCCTCGAAGGGAACAGAATTGAGATCCATGCACTACGTAAAGTTTTTCGTTAGAAATTACTGAGTATTTGATTTGAAGCACAAAACAACGAAAAGAAATGAAAGGGGCGTGTTTTTATCAAGCTTATTGTATAATTTATTACTTGGTAGTGTCAAATTACCAAGCAAACATGTTTGTCTTTCCTTGTTATGAAATGAACTAAATTTGACTTACTGGCTAAGAATTCTGCGTTATTCCTTTGAATCAGCCTGTTACAAAAAATTACTGAACACGTAGATAGGTGTGTAATTTTTCTGTCCGTTCTTCAGAAATGATTACAAAGTTAGAGTAGTTTCGAATTCTTAGGAACACCGGTATAGGATCTTATTAGGAAAGTAACACGAAAGTCTGTAAGCCTGATTTATTACGCACGAGTAAACCGTGAGGATACATTTCTCTTCTTTTCTTGTAAACTTTTATTATACAGTTTTTATTCACTTTGTTTCCGTTTCGATTCATCTTCCTATTCCAATTGCGTGCTGCAAGAAAATTATGTTAATTTGTATTAGACATCTAGTTTAAAACACTACAACATATTTCGAAGTCAAAGGGGCTCCGAGGATAGTTTGAATAGGATCTGGATGGAGTAGGTTGACTTTGTATAAGCGGAGTTTGTTTGACTCGAAATACGATTGTACGGAGATATTAATTTATTTGTTTTTACCTAGAAGTAATGATAGAAAATTAGAATGGATTGCGTTAGCTCGTTCTTAGAGTCAGTGCCGTTTGTTCGAAGTGAGACATGTGAAGTGACCAATGGGATATCACAAGTGACTATAGAATATTTTAGAACAGAAACTTGTCTACGAATTTATATTTTGCACGTAGTATTTCAATATATTTCGTTTAATAATATGCACACTTGGTACTGTTAAAACATTGTGTAATTTACTACAGTTTGGTTTAATACTGATGAATAGAGTAGCAATGTGGAACCAAAATTATTTGACGTGAGATTTTTTACATTTCTTCGCTCATCACATAACCAAAGAAATCGAAAATAACTTCGAGTCATTTCAAGTAATGGCATTTGCATCAAATACAACAGTTGGTTTTCTCCATTAGTCTGTCTACATGGAGTGTTAGCCACCTATATTATCCTAAGATGGCTGTGCTATTGTCACAGCGGCTTATTCAATGCTTCGAAAACAGAAATAAATTACTAATGAGTTTGTCCCTAGAATTTTGTAGTGTCCGTTTATTCTCGCATCTTTCTAGACGGTTCTCATAAACAGAGGTTTGCTCCATTAGTTATATGAGTGTAGAGGTGATGTTATACGTCCATGAAAGACAACTGAGTATACATTTGGATAAATCTAAAATTTATAATTAATTTTCTCTCTGCATACTAAATAGCGATACTAGATTCAGGGATATCCTATTGAAGCTTTCTCGTGTGCCACTTTGTATAGAGTATGCACTCTTGTTCTTACATTCTTATTTTCTGATAAGGAATGTGAATGATGTTTACTTGGACTGAATTGAAAGCCTGTTTTAACAGTAGGATCTCATAGTATATAGAGTAGTATATATCATAAGGTAAGTTGCGTTTTATTTATGGTGTAGCGATGAATTCCCGTTAGGGGAATATTTTGTATTATAATTTTATATTTTAAACCATCTTGCATTAAATTTGTGCCCTCTACTTGTATTATTAAGTTCTGTTTACCACTAACTGACCCTAGAGGTTGTGTTAGTGGCATTTTCTTATAAATATTTAATGTAGTCGACATGCATTCTGCAATGAGCCATTACGTACACTAACTTAGTAACGTGATTATGATGATTTTTTCCTGAAAGGCATATTTAAGTCTAACCATTACCAGTCATACCAGGTCACTACAGCACCTGAAACTCTCATGATACAGCCTAGAATATTGTGGCTTATAGTTCCTGAACGTGAGTCAAACATTTACAAGTTTGTACAGAGCTGCCTATTATAGTTTCACACAAATGTATCGCAGTAACCTTTATCTTATGTCTCTTATCTATCAGGGCTTAAAGTGAAATTTTATATTAGATAGTCAGCCAAAGTACAAATTAAATCTGTCAATAATATTCTCGTAATTGAATCCAGAGTTTAGAAGTTATGATTCTAGTCGCTAACAAAGGAAACTGTAGCAGATTAGAGTTGAAAAGCTAATATAATAGATGCTCAGGTAGGCAAGAAATTATAATCCCAAGCCAGATGAATCCAGTCCACACACACATATTTTTTTTAAATTAAGTTTTAATATTGCTCTCTCATCTACACCTCGTCTTACCGTGAGGTTTTCACAAATAAAATTCTGTACAAATTTGTCAACTCTCCATTATATCCTAGATGTTCTACCTATCTCATCCTGCTTAATTTGGTTGTTATAAACGTATTAGGTTAAATCTATAAAATTACGAAGTTTTTCATTATGCAGTGTCCTTTAACCCTCTTTTCTTTTCTTTTCGTTGCATGAACACAACAAACGAAAATAAAACCAGAACTGACAATATCAAAGTCAGTCAGCTGAAGCTTGAAGGCGATCCAACTTCCAAATCGCATGGTTAGTTAAACGCACAACGTATTTGGTCGTGTGTAATTCTCAGCATAATCGTAACGTAACTATGAGTTTTGTGTTAAAAGAAGGCATTCGTTTCTGAAGTATCTTTTCGTAAGTTTAATTTTATGAATTAAAGTAATTTTTGTGAGCAAACAAATAAGGCTATTCGGAGTTAAAAACCTAGAACCCGTCTTCGCATTCTGGGTAATTATGTAAAACAATAATTTTGCCTACTAATTTTGAGAGTACGTGTTTCTGAAGTATAGGGTTTAGGCCTAATGGTTTGAAGAATTTAGAAACTTCATTATGAGACATTCTGTAATATGGGAAGATAGCGGTTTAGAGGTAGCAGCGTGGTTATCCGCTCCTGTACGGGAGATACAAGTTGTAAGTTAATGTGAATAAGTTATGCTGCTTCGTTTAATTTCAAGCATAAGTTTAGATAGTTTACCCGTTAAATAACTACATCCTTGCTGTGCATTAAAGTTTAAAGTCCTTTGTAGGAGGGAATACCCATGCTTTTAGCTCCCTGGGTTAAATCGGTAATTAATTATGCAACATGAATATGAGTAGAAACGCAAGGACGCCTTGTGGTCAGGGCCTGAAATAGCTGCAGCAAGCAATATTTTATTATGAATCTGATTTTATGACTTTACACGACAGAAAGGCACAAGTGGTTACAAAGTAACGTAGAATATTTTCAAAATCTAATCACAGTGTTTTGCAGGAAGGGGTAAACAGACGTTTTATCATAAATTAAAAATCATAACTAACCAGAATTAGGGTACGTCAGTTTACTTATTTGGTGAAATGTGGTCTTGCCTGTTATGCCGCGCAGTCTGGTAAAAGTTAAGCGACATTTTATATATTTACTTTCTACCTCTATCTTCAGGGCGATGATTGTCGATAAACATCTATCAGACTACACGCCAAAACTTCTCTCAAGACCGTCATCTTTAAATTTTATCCAGGAATCATATAGTATACGGATATTACTTGGTTCTCATTGCGAGAGCTGAACAGATTCATTTTAGAGGCATTACGTCATTACAACGACGGGTGTTCTGCGTGTTGAATTTTCCCTTCAGTGTAGTAAACGTTCATTCCTGTTATACACTTTCAATATAAAAAATATTTAGAACATAATAATTTAATAATAATTCACGGCTCTTTAAGATTCCTAGCATTGTTTCTTTCTTGACTCACGTTTAATAATACCTTCGCAGTTTCACCATTCGGCATCGAATCATAGATTCTAAACTGCATACAAAATTTCAGTCACAATGTAAAATAAAGAAGCCACTAGGCGAAGATGGGAAGATAACATTAAGCTGCATCTTTAGAAATGCGGTATGAAGATATGAACACGATTTATGTGGGTCATAGCAACGTTTATTCCTGGGAAATTATGAACACGAAAATGAACCATGAAGGGTGGAGAATTTCTTGGCCTGATGAGAAATTACTCGGTTCCCAAGAAGGCCTATGCTCCGTGGATTTTATTAATGCATTTTGTTTTAAATAACAACAGTCAGACTAATTACTTGGGGTTTGCAGTAATAAGTCATGAGGAGCTAAATGCATTAGATATACATAAATATTGTATATAACATTACGTTACCTTTATTTTGTATTCGTTCCTAATCGACCTAGAATGTTCCATACTTATTAGCATCATTTGATCAAATGTATACCAGTTGCTAATTAACAAGATTAATATGCAATTTCTGTTAACGATAAATTTGATATACATTTAAAACAGTTGAAATTTATTTATAGTCAAACGTTTTCAGGTTTACAGATATGTAGCAAAAATTCCTATACAATTATAAGTTGCAGTGTTTCTTGTTTGGTGCCTTGCGTAGCTGGAAATGGTAAGCCTCTTCATCATTCCTAGATGTCGCACGTGTTGTCTCTAATCTCCGGTCATCATTTCCATAAATTCTGCAGATAAACAACGAATACGTAAGATATTAATATGTGCGATGTAGTAAAGACAGGAGTAGGACTTCACTGTTAGCAAAACTTCGGTCTTGTCATACAATGCTAGCGTTTCAGACATTTTACTGATCAGCATGTATAGCAAATGTAATCTGTTGTTGCGGAAATCTTTATTCAACGAAACACCCCATAACAGTCTAATTTTCGTATAAGGTAACTACCATTTTTTCTGCATCCACTTGTTTAATGTTACCATGGGCAACTATTGGATTAGAAGAGAATTTGATCTACAAAATGTTATTAAAATAACACTCTGCCAGTACACACTACAATGGCTCTTGTAACTCCTACTCGTTCGTGATCTTAGCATTAAATGCAGCCAGCATTACACTCTGACCGTACTTTGCCCCAGGGAAAGGGACCCCTGGTACCTATCGGATAGGGGACTTATGGGGCTTCAGAAGGGGGCAGAACCAATTCGAACGCAGACACTAGAGGAAGAATCCTTTATCGCTACTGGAGGTAGAACCCCAGTAGTCAGTCCATAGTCAGACACGATACAACGGCTCTGTACAGTGTATGTTACATAAATAAAGTTATTATGTACTTTATACGCATGTATTAAATAACTAGCACTGTGATTTTAGCCAATCGTGAAATAATTACCTTGCTCCGTGAAGATTACTGGATTCTTACCCAACTATAATTTCTTCGTCAGCGAATGTTTAAAATCCTTAGATTGTACTTTACATGAAACTCAACTCTCCTTAATGTTATGCTGTATCCGGAGCTTTATTGTGTCTTAAAAATTTTTGAAGTCATGTCCCGAAAATGAAGGAAGGTAAAGTATTTCACACGCAGCCTTTCCCCTATATTTGCCCAAATAATTGATATTGATTTATCATAAATTGTCCGCAGAGACACACTGAAGTCTCGGACATGATATTCAGCGTCAGTATTTTAATTCGAAATTAATAACTGATTCACAGAAACGTTCCATGGCTGGCCTTTTAGAAGCAGATATTCCTTATTCGTTAATTGAATTTCACGTTTATATGAAAGGGGTACAGAAAAAATGCATTAGTTCGCTTTCCGGAACAGACGTAGACCTGAATTATAGCTTTTACTGAACCGTGAGAACTGCACCGACCCATTGCTCTTGATTCCGATTTTTCTTCGGTTCGCTGATTTGCCGCGTTCAGTTTCCTTCTTAAAATGAAAAATGGTTTTCCCAATGGCATCATACATGAATAGAGCAAGAGGCTGTTTTGACTAAGATATTTCTGTCTACAGTATAGACAGGCTCAGTAAATATTGGATCTTTATTAGTAGGAATAGGAGTTGCTTGCTGAATGGGCTGCATTTGGAACTACGTAACAAAATTACAATATAAACATAAGTCGAAGTTTTCTGTCTTCTGTGTTGTTGCTCTGCGTAGTCTGGTCGATGTTTACCAACGCTTCAGAGGTCATACTGCCTCCATCATCAGGGCGAGGACATTCATCGTCCTGATGACGGAGGCAGTATGACCTCTGAAACGTTGGTTAACATCGGCCAGACTACACAGCGCAACAACCCAGAAGACAGAAATCTTCATACTCACCGCTGTGAAAACCTCAAATCATACAAACATAAGTCCGTTACTCTCCGCCCTCAAAGAAAGATTTCCAAGAGGAAGTTCTTGTATTCGGATAACCAGAATGTTAATGCAATATAGTGGTGTGGTGTGAAGCAGTTTCTAGTGAGGTGTAAGAGTGAGTTCAGGCGAAATACAGTCCGTTTTCTTTTGTATCAGACTCAGTCAGCAAAGTGGATGACCGGCGTTTGATTCCGGACAATGTTAGTTAGTTAGTATGTGGGTTTTTTTGGGGATTTTTCAAACCGGGTCCGTGTCGTCTCTGATGTCCAGCCCCCAGACTCGTAGTCAGCGAGTTCCGACGAGATTCCTTTCACAGACGTTAAAGCTGCCGGGGAGGGAAGTTAGCCTCTGAACTCCGTGACCGCCTTCAGACATAGATAGTTTAATGTTTTCTTACTGTTTTTTTGTAAGCGAGATGTTCTGCAATATAAAGCAACTTTTCTGAATTATCAAATTACTTTTTAGTGTATCCAGATATTAATTAGAACGAATTGTAAGATTACATTCATTTTCTTCCGTATTTGCGTGCTTAGTTTAAGGTGTGACTATAAGTAAACGGTATTAAAAACAGTTAAGTAATAAACTTTTAAATTCTGTCTGAGACTAAATAAATGTGTTATGAATTCTTTAATTCGATGCTGATGCGTGCTGCAGTATCTGCTCACCTTCAAAATCTACTGTGCCTGAACCGTCAGTGTCGATTTCACCAATCATCTCATCTAGTTGGTCTGGTGTCAGCTGATCATCTAACGCCATTAGAATTTCTCGTAAGCTGGATGTGGGGATGTAGCCATTGCCTGAAGGAATAAAAATGTGAGAAGCACATTAGACTTATCGCCTGGTTATGGAGACACTAAGTATCGCTGAAACGTCGATAAACTTCTGCACGGCGCAATATCCCATAAGGCTGTCATCTTACTAGGCTATTTCTTGCAAATGCCCCAGCTTTTATCACTGCGCCTATTTCAAGGATTATTCACCCTGGAATGTTTTGTCACAATTAAAATCCATTGGCCAGTCCCTCTTTTCAGTATTTCTAACATTCGATTTCACTCCGGACTCTCCTGAAGGTATCCCTCACCCCTTTTCAGTGTATTCCCAGTAATAATACAAAGTGGGCGAGAATTTGGAGAAAATAAAAGAGCAGTTAACATGGCAACAGATCACTTCCCGTTAATATTAATAGAAAACAATGGTTAAATACTAACTTTATGGTGCATTTTTTTTGAGAAGTTTATAGTTGTTCAGCCTGTCAATAAATTCCAAGTCTGTTATAGATTCCAAAGATTCATTCGTGTGTCCGCAAGGACATTTATTTCTAAGCCAGCAGAATTTATTCCATACACTCATTTTCCACTCAATATCCTTCCATCAGCTTCTAGTTCTTCAAAGTGAACTGTTTCCTCCAGGTTTCCCGGCTAAACTTTTTGTGTTTTTCTCAATCCCCCTTCTTGTTACGTATCCTCAGTCTATCCTCGTTCTTGATTTTACCATCCTAATTGCATTTGGTGAAATTACAAATTACGAAGCTTCTAGTTATGTAATTGTCTCCATCCTTCGTTCCATAGGTTTAAATATTCTACTGAACTCCCTGTTCTCAACCACCGTCAATCTGTATACTTCCTTTAGAGTGAAAGCCCCAAGTTTCAAAATGATTTAAAATTCAAAACTATCGGGAATCTTCATTATAGTACTGATACGAATTGACAGTATGATATAAGGTGTATGTATATGTATGAGATAAATACGACATGAATGTTCCTTCTTGCAAACTGATTATGGGGCCAGGGAAGCCACCAAATGTACACTCACCATCTTTGTCATAAAGCCGAAAAGCCTCCTTCAGCTCTTTCTGCATTACCTCATTGTCCTCGTCGTCCAAAAAATGCATTGCCACGCGGCAAAATGAGTCAAAATTCAACTTTCCGATTTCTAGAAGTACAGAAACATAGGCTAATTAATATCTTATTTCGTATTATTACAAAACGCTAATAAATAAGCCCAAAACAGAATCTCTTTCAATATTTTGCCTCTTTCTGACTGTCAGTGCTTTATTACTGTATTTATTTATGTAATAATTTATGGTTCTAACGTTTGCAAACATACAAGTAGGTATTACGAGGGAATTAGAAGACAGACTGCCTTTTATATTCTGTTAGATTTCACGCTATATAGAGGGTACGAGAAATAATAAAATTAATATTAGTAAAGTCTCACATTTTTATGTCCTTCCCTTTAATTTAATTTTATGTGTTAGGGAGCAGCTCTGCTATTACCGTTTCGAGGCCAAAATATTCCATAAATTTCCATCGCGTTCTTTTGTTTGATTCTCTTTAATTTATATTTTTATTTTTGTGCGATTCAGCTTTCATATTTTGTAGCTATATGTTCAAATAAAAATAATGCAGACTAATTTATGTCCTACAGTTTTTATTTAAAATATTATCTTAAAGCGATAATTAAGAGGATTTGGGGGGATCGAATTTTATTCAGAGAGATTAAGGCAGGCTCAAACTTGGAATATACAGGATGAATGGGAAGTAAGTAGGCATTAAATAATCGCTATACATTGGAAATATATAGGTTATAACCATTTCTCAATGCCTACTTACTTCCCACCTACCCTGTAGGGTAATAGCAGAATAGATCTTGTGAAATTAAAGCATGAGGTAAGTTAGATTTTATGTTCAACTGAAACTTATTAGCAGACTTCAGAACTAATATTATTCTGCGTATAGGTCATAGATTTTATAACCTTTCTCACTAGAAAGTATTACTAATATTGATTTATAATACCATTAGTATGTTTTTCTGGTGTATTTGCAGAAACATTATTCAGAGGTCGTCTTAAAGTAAACTTTTTTCTTCGAAGAGCTAATGCTATGGGCACGTCTCATATACATAATGTTTACTAATTTGTATATACATCCTAGAAAATATACTGCATCACCATTACAAAATAAGTATCTTATTTTTGCATAGGAAAACTTTTGCTCTTTGTTCTCAGACCCAATGAAAATCATAAACGAACCAGGTTACGATGCTAACGTGCGAAGTTATTTAATGCTGAAAGAGGTGGTGCACATAGTTACCACTATCCTACAATTGATAAATATAGTTACATTGAGAATTATAATATCTTGAAAATGCAAGTCGTTTTGTGTCGCAGACATTAATTAATCAGTCCTTTGCTATGGACTCTGCAGAAGATCACTTCATCTTCTAATCCCACGTTCCTTTGAGTCTGAACTTCAGGAAACTTTAATAATGGCGTATTAAATTGAAGAGATGCTGGCCTACTTTTGTAATAGGAGTCCAATAAGTTCTGTACGTAGGGCAATGGCGGAACATAATTTTTTGTCTGCTCAGTTCCAAGGAGAACACGATATATTACTTTATTCAGTCTAGACTTGTAGGTACCTCGAACGAAAAGCGTTCCATTTATCTGAATATGATTCTAACATTTTACACTATTAGTTGCCTTGAAGTAGATAACTACAATAAAGAAATTTTGCTCTGGTTTGTTCTCACTAATACAGTAATTTTTCTCACAGATCATTTATTGACAGCATCATTAATCCTAAACGACTGTACATTTTGTTAGGGTCTTACAAAATAAATAAGGTTACTATTGTGAATCTGGAGATAAAAAATATAAGTGTTTGTTCATGTAATGCCTTGGCATTATGCTTTCGGTAATCGAATTTTAGTAAATTTCGAAACAAAATATAATATCTCAACGAAATAGGTTGGGGTGGCAGATTTAATTCATGTAACTCCGGATGTGGTCCTATTGCTGATTCTTGTGAACACGTTAATCAACTTTCAGATTCTATAAAAAAAATCAATGCATTTCTTGACTAGCTGACAGCTTCTCGAGAAGGACTCTTCTCCATGGAGTCTGTTGCTCGGTTTGTTAGACAGTTTTGGAGAAAATGTCCAAAGTTTGGCCGCATACAATACCATACTTGACCGCATGTAAACATCTCTGCTTTGTGGTCGTGAAGGTCGGAGTTTGATATCTGACGCCGTCTATCCTGACCGAAGTTTTTCATATTTTCATGTTCATGATGGCTAATTCTAGGACAGTGCCTATGCCATGAATACTGAATTGTTATTATTTTGTCAGTACTCTGTAGCCTATATAAAATGTAATAGGTATAATGGATTTATTTTAAAATCTGTCTAATAGTAGCAGCACTTGTGAATTAGATTATTCTTAACATCGACTATTATCAATAAGACATTTCAGGCAACGATAAAACAATTGATAATCTAACTAAGTTTCATATATTTCAATTGTAATATATTAAGTAATTTCTTCATATAGTAATATTTATTGGGTAGTGTAACATCATATCAAACATGTCATATTTATATACATATGTTAATTTTTGTGTACTATAATTCTTCTGACAAGATATTTATTGGTTACTAATTCCACATTATTATTTTGTTGAGTCCCTCTGGAACTCTGCCTGGGATAACCAGGTAGCGTTTTCGATGAATATATGATAGATTTCATGTTAGCTGTTTTACTACGTTGTTACATAGCTCAATGAATACATTCAGTGCAAAAAAAGTTCACAAGACTAGGCTATGAAGTTTTGTTGCACTATACTCATGAATTGACTCGCAAAATATACTCTCAAGCATAAATGGTTTTCCACGTGTATCCTTTGTCTCCTGTCGGTGACGTCACACAGCTGGATATGACGTGTTTTTTAACAGAATGAATGCAATTTATTACCATATTTTGTTACTAGTTTAATTAACTATCTCCCCTGCTTTATCAGTCATTTCCTTTAGTAATGAAAATGTCAGTTTTATTCCCTTCTTAGAAAGCGTCCAAAATAGCAAGAAAGCAATCAACTTTTCCTGCACAAAAATAGCAACAATCTCATTCTTCCATCTTCTTTGCTTGCTTGAAGCTCGGTAATGAGTTCTCTTGACAGCATCTCAATGAAATGGAGGTTTTCACGAGCTTTTATACTTGCGCTGAATAAACCCTACGCTTGTGAGAAAAGAAAATCTTCCATTGTCCGAGTTATTACAGAATCAAATTGTCTAGGAATTTCCTTGATAGTGCATTACAGACACTGTTACCCCAAAATTATATCAGTCACTAAAATAAGTGTTCCTGTTAATTTTACAGGTACACAGACGCTTAATGACATCGCATGACATAATTCACACTCTTCTAGGATCGTTTAAAAATAAATTTCTATCAATTAATTAAATTCGTACAGAATATTCCCTATCGAGAAGCCAATACTCCTCATTTACATAAACGACGTCATTCAACACTAGTGAAACACATTTATACACTTGCTCGAGTATTGGCGTCTAGGTACACTATGTAGATAGCAAATTAGTACAGTCGGATTTAACTGTTGAAGGAATTAGATTAACTTAGGTATAACAGAGTTAGACTTGAAATGTCTTCATTCGAATTTTCTACATTTAGATCATGGTTAAATAATTAATTGGCATTCTATATAATCCTGGCTTAGAACTGAACGCAGATCTTAGTCATATTAATATTAATCCGGACACAAATTATATTCTGTCCACATGCTAACAGTGTGTGTACGAATAGTGATGGGCACAGTCAGAGTAACACGGTAATGGCATTATTTTAGAATTCAGGGCATCTGTCACATTTGTATTACCAATTGTGTGAACAGCCTTACAGGCTCTTTGTACTTATTAAATGTGTAAAGTCTGTTATTGCGTCTTTTCGTGCTTATACGGAATTTATCCCTTAACGTCTCCCAAGTCGACCTTGATGGTTTTTTCCAGGTCTCGAAACCTTAAATTCTCGCAGTGTTTCTCGGCCACTAGAGAGATCTCAATGAACGAGGGCTCACTGACTAAATCATTAAACTCTTTTTCGAGTCTCACGTACTAAGTAACCTAAGCAAAAATTAAACACGGCTTTTTTATAGGTCTAAGTTTTAACAAGACAACCAGACAGCAATGTCACGTAGCCCATATTTTGCGTAATCGCTGTGATGTTAAATGTACTTCAACAGTCATCATACGTTTCCTAACTCATCAGAATAGAATATTTTAGATGTCTTTAAGCCATTCTTGCTCTGCTTTTTCGCATTACTTATTTTCATTGCAGATGCAATTTCTTTCATGCTTATTTTTCTTCTCCACTTTAAAGAACAAAGTGTCTTTTCACTTTTATGACACACGGTTCTTGCCTCTAAGAAAACACACTGCATTGTCGTTATATACGTATGTTAAAATACTTCAAGAAAATACTATTTATTCTGATAACAAAATATTAAACTCAAATAGACTCTTTGAGCGACATGCAGATTTATGAACTGTTACCACTGACCTGTAAAGAGTTAAGAATTTATATCCCACACATGCAGGTAATTAGGTACTGTGTCGGACAATAAGGATGAAGGCACTTTGCTTTACTGATTGATGAACTTTAATATCACCTAAGAGTATGCACAAAGTTGTTAAGTTTTCCTTTAAAACGAAGTAAATTAATAGAACTTAATGAAGTGAGAAAATATTTGTCCACATTTCCTATTCGATTAAATGTTTTTTTTTCGAATAATACTGAATGTTAATAAATTCGCGTACTTCTTGAAGGGTTTAGAATTATTTTTTATGCGTGACACGAAAAACGTGTGTAGTACAAGCAGTTCCACAACATTTCGTGTTCTGTTTTCTTTTTCCAAGTGTGGTCACGATGTTTACACATAATTTGTCGTATGTTGTAAACGAATAATTACAGGTCCTTTCAATCATCAGCTAATTTGTGAACATCCGGTAGTATCATGCGCTTGATGAAAATTGCCTGGAGCACAGCTGTGCTGGTTACCTTCCTTGTCCTCCTCTTCCAGCAGCGCCTCCAGCTCCAGGTCATTGATAGCGAGACCCAGAGTGTTGAGGATTGTACGAACTTTCTCATTTTCAATCTTTCCTGCCTTACTCGAGTCGAACATGGAAAACGCACGCCTCAACACTGAAATAAAAACACGTATTACAGTGTTGCATAGTTACTGGGTAACTCGGAGATGAGCCAAGTTTAATACGACTAAGAAAAAAAAAGGGATTTCGTTTGCAACTTTCCTTGCAGATTAGTACTAGAATATTTATTTTAATTTTTATTTTGAGTTAAATTCGTTCTACAAGTGCGAGATACTGTGAGACAACACAGAGTTTAACACTTTTTTGTGTGTTATGTTCCTTCCATATATACAGGTTGTCCCAGAAAAGTATACACAGTGCTGACGTATGTAATGGTTGTGTGTATAGTTATTAAAATCAGTTTAAATTTAGGTAATTCTTGCTACCACTCACTTCAGAATTTATTATCTTCCCTTCTTGTGTGCTTACCATACGAAAGAACATTATTGAGAGTGTCTGAGGACAGAATGTTGAGGAAAATGTTTGTTTATGCCTAAGACAGAGGACGTTCCAGGGGTATGGAAAGTGTTGCGCTAATGTGGGGTTTCGTATTTTGTAGTTATGACAAAATAAGTGTCATTAGGATGTTGAAATCCAAGAGAATAAGATGAAAACGAAATGTAACGCATGGTAAAGATTATAAATAGACATTATAGATTGATAGGAAGACCTGAATTTAAAAACCAGCGTATGTGGAAGAATAATATTATAATGCAAAGATATTTTAATGAGCCATTGGTTTCCATGAAACAAGTAATTTTTTGACAAGCTCAGTGAGTCAGAATGGACCTATTGCGTTTTGTAACGAAAATGTCACTCGAACTGTTGATTTCTTATGCTTGCTTGATTTTGTTCTGAATGGAAGGACTGAAAGATTTAGGAGGGATACGTGAAAAAAAAGATGGAAGTTAAGTAGCTGGCAAATTTTGGTCCTCTATCTTTGAGGTTTGGCATGGGGCCAGCCCATTTTCACACTGTAACAAACCGTCATGTTACGAAATTTTACCCGCAATCACGAACGTGGACGAACTAATTAAAAGAATAACAGCAGCTAATTAACTAGAGGATTATGTATTTGGACAGCCGTTGAGTACATATTATGAAGTTACTTACAATCCCGGCATTACTGAAATAAACTTAACGGTCGGCGATGAACGCCCTGAACATGGAGGCAGCAAGGACCTCTCAAACTTTGGTAAACTTCTATCAGACTGCGCGGTGCTACAACCTAGAAGAAACTACCATCTTCGTACTCATCGCCGTGAGAATCTAAGATTTAAATTATGACAGAAATATTCTTAAAAGAAGGCTGCCTTCCATCCATTCGAAAGGAAGTCATTGCTCCCGTTATAACCATGCGTGACAATATATTTTTATGTCTGTCCATCTAATATGGATGGGGTGTAAGTATAGAATTATATATGGTTGTCAGAGAACGCTATACATTGTTTTCGATTTAGAATTTAGTGCTTCCAGATATAAACTGATTTCGATTATCTATTAATAGGGAAGGAAATTAAATAATATTTATTTTTAATGTCTTTATTTTGTTATCTTTGTTCTTCATTTCTTGGTTAAAATGTAATTTTTTTAAAATCTCCAGAAAATTACAGATATTCACTTTTGGTCACCGAATAGATTATCAAAGGCGGTAACACTTCTGATAAGTATTCGGAAGGTATCAATATCGAATGTCGGTTCGGGAACTTGCTGTTCTGAGTTACCGGTAATGCCGCCATCAAGACGTGGTGAACAGAGGTCACTCTACCTTCAGTAATACTTGATGACTTAATTAAATGCATTTAAGTGGAGGACTGTCGTATGCGTTTAGTTAATACCATTAACCTTTGTCAATTTTGTGAACTTGAATGACCTTCTGTTCATCTGAAAACGTTTAATCTTAACATCAAATCTGCGACTTTGGATGAAGGCTTATGTCTTCCGTAGTTCCATCTGCAGGTAGCTGTAAAAGTGTTGGCTCTACCTATTTTCACATATCCCTTCCAATTTAAACAGACACCAGATCGCACCGGACCTTTCAAGCAAACTGTCACAACCTGTCATTACAAATTCAAACTCAACATCTCCAACAACGAGGACGGACTGTGGAAGTGCAGTGATTGATTTTGGGATTGAAATGATGGAAAGCTATCATTCAGCGAGGCAAGGGATTTGTGCCTTGCTGCAAATTTATTACCTACGTGGTTACCGCATTTCAACATTTCAGTTACAGAATCTGGTTAGTATCGACGTATTGAAATATGGTAATTTCGATGTAATAGAAGCATGGAAGGGCTTTGAACAAGCTCCGGAAACTATTTCCACATACAACTGGCACACTCCTGCCCTCCTCCACTATCACCGCAGCTTACTAACAGCATATAACGGACTGATTACAATGATCACATGATCATCAGTAGAGTGATGTTCGGACTCTGAATGCTCTGTTCATGTGGTACGATGATGTGACATGCTCGTCTCGTTAAGCAATCCACGCATTTTTTTTTACTGTGGACACAGCAGGGACTGCATTGAAAACAGTAATGATTCAGAACAAGAGAATTACCATTAATCTTTCACTAATATTTATACACTGTTGAGTGTTTTGACTCACTGATAAATATGTAACGGAATTATAGTAAAGTCGATTACTATGATGATCGTATGTAGATAAAAAAGGGTTAGCTAAAAAATCTTTTAAAAGTATTACATTTTTGAGTATTCCAACAAACAAATTATAACAGCCGTAACAAATCTGCGAGTAAATCTAATTTTCTCTCAGAGTTCAAAGAATTGAAATGCCCGCATTATGTGCTATTAAGAAATCAATTAAAAATGTCAGGAGGCTAATACAAGCTAGTCATAAATAACAAGAAACATCTCAAATGTAATATTTATTCTACCGGTTACTTTAATCATCAGAATTCCCAAAAGAGTGAAGTTGAGAAGAGTACCTGCTAATTTTGACTTCGATATTATTTATACCTCATTCTGGTTGTTCATGTTCGTCCAAAATCTTACGTGGAATTTCCAAGTAACAAATCTGAGATGTAAAAATTCAAAATATTCTTTTGTTGTTTATAATATATCATTCATTGCTGTTTCATTATAATATCAAGCATAATACACAATATTTGTGAATTTAACATAATAACTGTATTGTACCGTACTCAAAATTATTCAGGTAGGACTCTGTTAAATCTAACTAGCCATAATATTTTGACTCTTTTAATGATTTAAACTTATAGTCTTGTGGTTATTATGTATATAGACCGTATAAATATAGGTCGAATTACTAATAAGATGCTACTATTTGTTTTAGAAATCAATCATGTAAGTATTAAGCCATTAGGATCTTGAGTAACACGAAACTCCAATCAGCTAAGCTTTTTCTGTATTTGCTTCATCACAGAGACGGGCATTAAGTTACCTATTTCGTATGAGGTACATTGTATGTCATTTTGCGAAGTAGACATACAAATCTCATAACAGTGTTTATTGCAGCAAGTTTGTATTCGTGGAAATCCATAAACTCTTTCATTATTGTGCATGTGTAGAATTTAAGTATTTTTAACGCTGTATTAAACATCTGGGATAAACCAGTAAGTACAAAATGAAAATATACGATACGCTGTCGACAATGACAATTAATTTAAGATGACTATTAGGCTATTCCTCGATTTGTTTTGATAAAATTATAAGAACTACGTGTAATCACAGGATTGAACGTTTATATTTACAATTTGGGTAAAACACGATGAAGTTAAAAATGTTTTAGTATCGTCGCAGTGATTTCGCTTATTTTAAGGTAGTTAAGGCGTGTGAAATACGATGATTGGATCATTATCTACGGTGACCTGCAGACGTGGTAGGTAAACACTGTTTTCTGCTCGTATTTGAACCGTTTTGGAATTCATAAAATAATAGTAAAACAACTAGATGTCATGATAAACGTTAACCCGGTCTCGATTTCAACTAAATATCTCGCGAATATATTTCTGGCAGTTTTCCGCTTGAGATTATCTGCTCATCACAAGTATTAAGCGTATTATTATTATTATTATTATTATATTAATTGTGCACCATTTATTTAAATCGGTTACAGAAATTACATAATTGGAGAATATCGTTGACGTATTCCCAGTGGACATGCACCGCCAGAGAATTTGCATACGACGTGTCTCTGAGCCGGATCTATACTTTAATGCTAGACGACTGGAAGTGCGTTGGGTGTTGAAATTGTTTAATCTTGTAAAGCTATTTTGATCCTAAGAACGTGGAAGAAATAACTGTGTGGAAGTATGGTGTCAGTTGAGATGGCTGTGTTTGAACAATGTTGTGTGTTTTTGTTGGAACAACTTGTGTCGGCGTTCCACAGTAGAGTGCAGACTGCACACGAAACCCTGGGAATCCAGGGTACTTTGAGGTAATTTTCTAGAACGCTACATTCAGTAAATTAAAGGTTAGTATATTAAGGAATCCTGAACAAGTAATAACACGTGTAATTGTATTTTGAAAAATGTGAAGAAAAAATAATAGTGGTAATAATACAACTAGAGAATGGGAGAGTTAGACACTTTCAGATTACTGTTAACTTTAGTTAAAGTTCGATTGTTTATAACCTAATATTTAAAAAAATTCAACATGTATTAACATCATTTGAAACTGCCAAGCCCGAAAATTTTTAAATAATTCCTGGATTTAGTTCACTGAACACAAATAAATACTCACATTTCCCAGTATATTCAGTTGTATGCTATGTCTACAAACAGATACAAGAAAGCCTACATAAATTACCTGCACATGTACCTCTTATTCTTAAAGATGTGTCTCTTTCATTAAAAGATTTTCCTACAACGAAGGTTGTAATATTTCGCTGAATTGGTCTGGAATCCTCGCATACATTAGTGACAAAGCACCATGCCATATGGAGGGAAAGATCCACACATTCGTAAACTGATAACTAGGCGGCTGCAGTCATATCCCCCCCCCAAATAAATAACTCAGATTTTAAAATAGGGGGTTGTTCGGTCTCCAGAGCCATTCTTGGCACGTAGCAAGGATAAATATCCTTTTATTTTTGAGAATCAAATCATGATCCCGAAATAGCGCAGCCTAAAAGTGAAACCTAACATCGACTATTACGGAGGAACCACCCTGTCAGAACTGCCGAGCCTGATCTTTGAATACAAAGAATTTTGTAAAGAATCGAATTTAATAAAAGTAATGAGTTACTTACTTGTAATTTGTTCTTCATCCAAGGTTTCGGTCTGTGAAAACAAAGAAGAAAATAATTATTTATGATTACCAGTTCTTTTCTATGTCGGCCAGCGTAATCTTTGCGTTTATCGTGGGTCTAACCTGTAACACGAGACGTAGCAGAAGTTTCCGGAATGCTGGAAAACTACTTCTGGCAGCGTGTTATGAAATGTATAGGAATGCTTAAATAATATATTTTTATACTTATTTATATTTGAATTAAATGCCTGGTAATAAAACTGAAAGTCAAGGACGCTTAACTCCATCTACACTTTTAATTAACTGATTTGGGATATTTTGCTTGTGATATAGACGATTAAAATTTGGTATTATCCTTCTGCTGTAAAATTCCTAATATTCTTAGTTTTATTGAGGCAATGCAGTTCTTTGGGAAATATATCTATCGTGCTCTTCGTTTTGAAGGAAAACAAATCATACCCCGAGAACAAAATATTTACCCAAAACGTCACTTATGACCTCACATATAATTTACCCAATTAGCGCCATTGAAGCTGAGGTTCATCAGCGCTACGACGGAGGATCAGAATTCTTCTCAGCCTCGTCAATAAATCCGTAAAATCAAACACGTTTTCTGTGAGATGAACCATATTGTGACTCTCCCATCTGTCCATTTGCCTTTCAAGTGACTTATTATAGTGTCATATAAGATGAGACCAGGCTCCTTTAGGCCACTTACGTTTGAAACACGGTGCAACATAGCTAAGAAGTTGCGGTGAAGCTATGTATGCCTTTTCAGACGCCTCTGTCATAGAAGTTTGAGTTGCTGTTACCTTTGTTTTTGCCTACGTCTTTCTCTACCTTCTCTTTATTTTTGTATAAAACCATTTACTTGCGTCATCTCATATCCGCCACTCGAAATTCAATTAATGTTTCATCCAAAGGAATCGATAAGTAAATTCTATCCTTTGAACTTTAACTTGCCATTTGCGTATGAGATTTCAACTTTCATTGGACTTTAAAGTGTTCGAACAAGAAAGAATGAATGATACTTCAGTTAATGAAAATTTCTTTATACGAAGCGTACAAAGTCGAGGAAACAAACTGTAGGCACTTGAACGTAAGCGCGTAGATTTCAAGACGCTAAAACGGTGCATGTAAATGTTGATATTGTATTCATGCTTATTGTTCTTATGTGGAGAGATAAATTCACAGACATGTGTGTCAACATTTTGTGTTATTCTCACTGTTGAGAAGCGAAATATATCATGTTCATGTCCTCTTTATATGCCACAGATGGAAAGTACTTTTACCAATGATTTTTAAATCGAAAATTCCCGAGTCTTAAGAAACATGTGCTTTACAATTCTAGTGCTAAAATCGGCGTCGAAATTTTTTTGTCTAAACATAGGGTTTTGTTGTTGTTGTTTTTTTGTTTTTTGTTTTTTGTTTTTTTGTTTTGTTTTTTCCGATTTAGCTTCATATGTGATTATAACAGCTTGGGGTGGAGAATACATTTTTAATATCGCAACTAGGACTATGCATAATTTTTCAAGCCACTAAATATTTTATGCACTTAATTAAATTGTATATACAACCATCATGTCGTGTGTGTTATACAGAGCTTCCTATTTCAAAATAAGCTTCATTGCAGTCTGTATAAATCAGACTATTTATATATGAAGCACCTCTATGAGCATTAGCATTAAAACACTATATAAATCCTATTTCCAATTAAGCCTTAATCCCATTCTGCCAAGTGATGCCATATATCTGCACCAGAGCTGATACGTGTATCTGTCATTTCTGAAATCATTAGTGCAATGTTGTTCAGCACTCAATGCGTTTATCAAGTCAGATTAATTTATCCACAGAACGTGATAGTCCTCTTTTCCTGTTCCAGTTATACAAATTAGGTTTCTTATTTGGTATCTGCGGCTTCGAAAATGTCAATTGTGATATTCTATGGTCTTGTGGTTGCTGCAAATGTTTCGGAGGAATGTGTCGCCTCCATCTTTAGGTTTAAGGTAGTTTTGGCTCAAGTATTTCACCCGCACTCTATAACTATAATTCTATAATTGTGAATTATAAATGATTAAAACTTGATGAAAGTCAGAAATTTCCGTCGATCTGAAACACACCGGAGGATTACAATGGGTAATGTTCGACACATCCATTGTCACAAACGCATGTAGAAACGCCTGAACTGAAGGCTTGCAGAAGTATGTCCCAGTCTGTTGGCGATAAATCGTTTGACTGAGAAGGTCTACACAGTTTGACTGGAGTTTCGCGTGTAGTAGAACATATCACAGATAAAAATTCATTTTTTTCTGAAACTTTTAATGTATATCTCAATTACAAAATTTAATCAAACTATGTTCAGCAGTTTCTGAAGATAAGCCAGACGAATATAACCTCCCCTCCATGCAGCCAAGGGTCTGTGGTGGATTCAGGTGCCTCAGGCGGGATCATCTGAACACGGCAGTAGACTTTCGGATATCTTAAATGGGGGAGAGGGATTTCTTGACCACATGGGCGATTATTAACTTGTAAAACAGACGCCTTCTTCCTCTAGAATAGTTAAACTAAGCGTTTGTCGGTGTATTGATCTGGTTACTAACGTTTGTTCTAACGTGTTCCATTATTTTACCTAGAATACACATCTGCTCCTATATAGCAATTGTATTTTGTCATTGTATGATTTGTCTTTAAAATAAATCTATAGAAAACCAGAAAATGCTTAGTGGTAGCGGAAATTCTTAGTGCGTTGTTCGGCGAGTTCCTGGTACATACCATCCTGAAAGTCTGCTGGAGGAGCTAGATCCCTCACGCTGCACTTGACACAACAAATTCACATACAGTGCACCAAAAATACCTCCCTGTCCATCTTATATAGTTCTTCACCCACCCACTGAGCCACGCCTCTTTTCTTGACGCTATGTGCATGCATTTCATCAGTCCACAATATTTTCAGTCCTTCTTTCGGATACAGCTAGATATTACAGCTCTTTTCTCATTAATTTATCGATTCTTCTTAGGAGCAGCCAAGTCCGCTCTGAAAAGGACTCAGATGTGGGAACAGTTTATGGAACCGTTATCGTAGCTTTTAGTTCGTCGCGTATTCTTCAACATTTTAGTAAGTTATTGGATTTTAGACTTTCGCGGCCATTACTGTCAATAAAATCTGGATCCTCGGAAGTCGCCAGTCACATCAGAACCCTGAAGATTGGGACAGAGTTTGTTCCCGAAACGTCTGTTTACTACGGTAACCAGTTAACGCGGCTGATTGCCCGAGAAGATTTTATTGAATCTAGTAAGTTAATTATGACACTTACACCAGTTGGGTAGTTGTAATTTCGTCCAAACATTTTACTCTGAGCCTAATGTGGTGTGTAATTGATTAACATTCCTCGGTGATTTTTTGTTTGTTTTTAGTTTTATTTGTTTAAGAGTACTTATAATTTATCTTATCCTTGGGTTTCTAAAACGTTCAACATCTGTCTTCACCTTCAGAGCTCTGGGTTTCATGACAAAGGAATGTGTAAAAGCTTAGCTCTTAGTGCTCTCGTCGGTTGTGCTGCTTTCTTCGTGGTTTGTTTACTGACCCTCGAATTCAGAGGCTTTCTGCAGACCAATCCGTATCTCGTGTGGTGTAAAC
Source organism: Zootermopsis nevadensis (assembly GCF_000696155.1). Next base: position 323,342 of record NW_019060737.1, on the reverse strand, counting down.
ATATAAGTAACCTAGTGGATGCGCTGTTATATTTGAATTCCCATCAGCTTGATTTATGGCCTGCTCATTTCAAGTGAGGTTTCAATGATCAAGACTCATGCCGTTTCCATCAATGTTTCATTTTATATTATTTTTCTCAAAGTAATCGCACGTTTATAAAACCACGTGGGAGTGTGTTTGTTTATTTGCACATCTTTATAATAAGTTTTAAAGCTGTTGTTGATTTCCGTGCCTTGTTATTAACGTCAGGACGTTGAGATCACACTACCTTCGTGCATTTCAATACATTTTGCTTTTGAAATCTAACACGGCGGGTGAATAAAGTTCTGAGAATGGATCGACATTCTCTCCACGTAATATGGCGCCCTGCATTATTGGGCTATATCTTTGTAAAATAATGTCATTGCAATATAAAGTTTCGCCTTCGTGTATCTATACTAAATATTCAGTGCACATATTCTGTCTTGGTAGTTTTAGCTAATTTAAAGAGCAAGAAAAAGAAAACTTTTAAATATGGTCAATAACAGTTTTTGTTAATATAATGACACTCAAAATTTCGTGAATATAAAATATGTCTCAGACCTTGAATCGCTAATATCACTTTTTAGTCTGACACGAACTGATTCTGTAACTCAGTATTTCTTAAAATCATTGTTTCGTAAGATTCATTTTTGCTGTCAAACATAAGAAACCAGAACGTGCCATTGCCCAGAAAGGATACCGACATTGAAAAACTATTTTATGGTTTTCCTTTCGATAAAGCTTATTTACGAATTATTTACTTATTACAAAAACATAAGATCAAAATGACTAAAATATCTTGCACACAAAATAAACCTTCTCAGCCCATGTTAGAATAACGTAACAGAGGCCATGAATTAACGAAGTCTTGTCGAGAGGGCCTCATTAAATTCACCTATGCTTATTGGTGAATAACGTTCGACATGTATTTGGCACCAGGCAGCGAGAATTTTCGCTATTCGTGTGTTCTAAGAAATGCTACCGAATGCAGTTAGAAGAAGCCGTAGAATGTAGATTTACAGGTGTAACATGTCCACTTTACGATTACAGTGATCATCTTGGCAGCAACATGCCTGCCGACCGTCGGTCATGAAGATTTATTTTGCTCTCTTCCTGATGGAGGATTTTCCCTGCAGACGTTAGGTCCTCATCACCTCGGAGTTTTGTAGCAGTTTGCAGTTTATATCTGAGCGTGGGCTCATCTCCAGTTGAAAACAGTTATACTCCTTTTGCCTTAGAAATTCGGTAGCGAGGAAACCTCTGTTCAACTAAAAATTATGTTCATAACGTCATCAGTTTCAATCGCATTTATCCGCGTTTATCAAAGCCTGCATTGCACGAATAATCCTTTATAAATCCCAGAGTTTTGTGTACATGCGTTTCGATAAGTATTAACGCAATCAGTTCTCTCCTTGATCCAAATTCGTATATTTTATTGTTTCATCGTCCGGTGTCCGTTGCAATGCTGAATGGTAACAGAAGGAAAATAGCTTTAGTCGAACTGATGTTCATTTGTTATGTGTTTTCCTGCATAGTGAAGATAAGTGAATGGATAACGGATTAGGGAGGATTAAGATGAGTGAATGCTATAATCTGTACATTGTAGACCCTATAAAATGATACGTTTTATGATTGTGTGTGTGTGTGTTTCATGCTCTCCTAGTGGCCTGAAGGTTTTCATAATGACATTAGACAGCGAAGTGTTTTATATCAATGAGGAAGTTAGGAGGAGATTAAATTCTGGAAATGCTTGCTACTTCTCAGT
>NW_019060737.1:308390-320953 GCF_000696155.1 Zootermopsis nevadensis | reverse complement strand
AAGCCATCTAGTTAGTTAGTTAGTTAGTGTTTGATATCATAGGTTCTGCTGCCATTAGGTGCATTTAAAAGTGTCTCTGTTATGAGTGTCGAAAACATTGAAATAACAGGAATGGGGAAAGAATATGTGGAAAGGTAGAGAAGGAGATATAGGTTCAAAAATATTAAAGACATTTAAAAAGGGTGTGGTAAAAATACGAAAGAGATAAATTCTCATTCAACTTCGACAGCTATTTTCCACTAGTAAGAAAATACGCTCTGCTTCCTTGTAACCATACTTAAGTATCCCTCTGTCTTTCTTCGTCTAATCTTTTACATTTTATTTTTTCTCGCTCTTGTTACTAATGTTCGACTATTTCTTCCGGTTGTACAAAGTTTACGTTCTGAACAATAAGAAACTGTATTTTCAACTGCGAACAAGATCAGTTTAGTAGGATTTGAAGTTTTCACAATCCACCAGTGGTCCACAGAACAAGATTACGACCGCCATAGAATATTATATTTATATGTGACATTCAGTACAAAATTAGACATTTACAGTTCCCTACGCTATTATGTTTCTGTTCTGATTATCCTTTCCCCCCGCAACCTTCCTATTTTCGGACGTCAGACGTCCTGATGTTGGAGACATCAATCAGCCTTGCTACTTTTGAGAGGGCGGGAGCAGAAAACAACCGTTCTGAAGACGAAAGTATCAGACTTTTAAATATTTCTGGAACATATATATCTCATTTATATGTTGTAGTTTAATGTAAGTGGATATAAAAATGTCCGACCAGAAGACAAGAGCAAAGCCTGCAGCTGTTGACATCAGCAGTTTTCTTCTCCGTGAAAAAACAGCCAAGTTTTATAGGCCTTTAAAAATATTCCGTTACAGTGTACTTAAGTACGAATTAATTAGTGATTTCAAAATAACAGAAGTCTATATTATGACAGTTTTTCAAATCCTGTTTATGATTGGTTAAGAAAAGATATTTAGAAGTTAAATTTAAGTCATTTTATGTAGGGTTTTAACTTTGCCTCACTCAAAAAGAGGAGCACAGCTTGAGAATGTTCGATAACAATATGAGGAGTATAATATTTCGATGGGACACAAAAATAATAGGAGAGCTGGTAAAATTAAATAAGAAGGTTCATCACAGTTTACGTTCTTAATAAAATATTATTAGGATAACCAACTCACGGAAACCCTCTACTGGAAGTCTGTAGTCGACCACCTCTGGCAGAAATGTATTTTTACTCTCCAGACTGATAATTTTACAAAATTTAAATACAACGCCAACCCGTAAAAATATTATACCACAATACGTTCCATTTAAGGTGATACATAAATCTTCCTGCAGATTTGCAATATGCTCCAGTTTGCGTTTGCTTTTGAAGTTTAAACCAGTTAATTGAATAAACTTCTGTAAAGCTTGAAGATGAACTGTTTAAACAACGGTTTAGTTACGCATGAGCTTTCAGAAATGTTTACTTTTCTGTCACGTCATAAGATAGCTCTGAAAAAAGAAGCGTCAGTTTTGTACTTCTTTTAAGTGACTCTACAAATAGCCGTAATTAAATTCTAAATCGACATTTTTTTATTTGGAAACAAATTTCTATTCAGATTTTGGTATCATTATTATTTGATAACGTAATTAAAATATGGCCATTCCTACCATATTTCATTGTTTCAGAAAATATCTGTGGCTTTTTAACAATAGAATATCGATTTTCTGTATCACTGTGCATACAAGGGGACTATTTACTTCTGTCTAAATATAAATCGGCGTGGAAAGCTTTGTTATAATTTACTGTTGAATTGTTGTTATAAAAATATATAATGTCCACTAAATTCGAAATAGGTGCTGTGGAATTCTGACTTAAATGGAATTGAGAGTAAGTCAATAATCAGTGATATACAGTCGTTATTTTGAAATTTATTTTCGCTATATTTTATGGGGCCTCACTCTGCTATACACAGCAACTACCAGGCCCATAAATCATACCTCGCAGTCTTTGCACACCGTATAGAAATTAGTGTTGCCCATTCATTACACGCTTATTTGCAATCTGTCAAAAATGTTTTTCTCCCGTGGCAGTTTCCGTCCCCTCCTGCAGACTCTTCGGCCACTCAACATGTGCTTCTCTACGTTAAGGGCGGCAGCCCTCTCGCTGGCTTCCACGTTTTTGCAGCTGCCATTCTCGTGCCACTAATTGGCATCATTATAATTATGTCTGACGAAGGCGCACGGCTAAGTAATGTAAACTGGTCCCTGTCCGTCTCTTATCGCACGAACTCACGAGTAATATTCCTGGCTTTACAAGCCGCAAGCTTGTGTTTGTTTTTAGCTCGTGTATGAACATAAAAAACTCTTTATCAGGTCCGTTGGTGTAAACCTCTAATAGCTTTTCGACTAAAAGACTGAGTGAAACAAATAGAGTATACAAACAAAGGACTGAGAGTGTATAGACCTCGTTAGTTTCTTGTATCTTCTGCTCACAACGTCATAGAAATCAAAGAAAAAAAATTAAAATTAATTAATGGAAGAAAAATTTAAGTTCCGCGCTTTTATTAACAAAGTCTCTCAGATCATTACCATGTTCTTCTTAATAATTTTGTTAAAATAACGTTATTTTACGGAATATCATTTATTTTTCGATTAAGAGGAATTTGAAATGCTAATCCAAACCATAAATATCGCGCCCATTAAATACAACGCCAACCCGTAAAAATATTATACCACAATACGTTCCATTTAAGGTGATACATAAATCTTCCTGCAGATTTGCAATATGCTCCAGTTTGCGTTTGCTTTTGAAGTTTAAACCAGTTAATTGAATAAACTTCTGTAAAGCTTGAAGATGAACTGTTTAAACAACGGTTTAGTTACGCATGAGCTTTCAGAAATGTTTACTTTTCTGTCACGTCATAAGATAGCTCTGAAAAAAGAAGCGTCAGTTTTGTACTTCTTTTAAGTGGCTCTACAAATAGCCGAAATTAAATTCTAAATTTTTTTTTATTTGAAAACAAATTTCTATTCAGATTTTGGTATCATTATTATTTGATAACGTAATTAAAATATGGCCATTCCTACCATCTTTCATTCTTTCAGAAAATATCTGTGGCTTTTTAACAATAGAATATCGATATTCTGTATCACTGTGCATACAAGGGGGCTATTTACTTCTGTCTAAATATAAATCGGCGTGGAAAGCTTTGTTATAATTTACTGTTGAATTGTTGTTATAAAAATATATAATGTCCACTAAATTCGAAATAGGTGCTGTGGAATTCTGACTTAAATGGAATTGAGAGTAAGTCAATAATCAGTGATATACAGTCGTTATTTTGAAATTTATTTTCGCTATATTTTATGGGGCCTCACTCTGCTATACACAGCAACTACCAGGCCCATAAATCATACCTCGCAGTCTTTGCACACCGTATAGAAATTAGTGTTGCCCATTCATTACACGCTTATTTGCAATCTGTCAAAAATGTTTTTCTCCCGTGGCAGTTTCCGTCCCCTCCTGCAGACTCTTCGGCCACTCAACATGTGCTTCTCTACGTTAAGGGCGGCAGCCCTCTCGCTGGCTTCCACGTTTTTGCAGCTGCCATTCTCGTGCCACTAATTGGCATCATTATAATTATGTCTGACGAAGGCGCACGGCTAAGTAATGTAAACTGGTCCCTGTCCGTCTCTTATCGCACGAACTCACGAGTAATATTCCTGGCTTTACAAGCCGCAAGCTTGTGTTTGTTTTTAGCTCGTGTATGAACATAAAAAACTCTTTATCAGGTCCGTTGGTGTAAACCTCTAATAGCTTTTCGACTAAAAGACTGAGTGAAACAAATAGAGTATACAAACAAAGGACTGAGAGTGTATAGACCTCGTTAGTTTCTTGTATCTTCTGCTCACAACGTCATAGAAATCAAAGAAAAAAAATTAAAATTAATTAATGGAAGAAAAATTTAAGTTCCGCGCTTTTATTAACAAAGTCTCTCAGATCATTACCATGTTCTTCTTAATAATTTTGTTAAAATAACGTTATTTTACGGAATATCATTTATTTTTCGATTAAGAGGAATTTGAAATGCTAATCCAAACCATAAATATCGCGCCCAGCAAACCAGTTTACAAATTGTTTTTTTAACTCTTGATGACATAATTAATTTCTACTTGCCAGGTTTAATGTGGTTTAATGGCGTCCAGTGTAATTTATCTTGTCGACAGCTTCTAACAATTATTGTCACACATGCGAAGTCTGAACAAAAAGAGAGCCTTCATTTTTGCTTCCAGCTGTGACCCACATGTCCTTGTTACATGCAATTCATTTTTGTTCCGATTATACGAAGTTATATAAGCCTCTGTTTCTCGGTTATTTTATTTGTATGCTATTTGTACTTAGATATTTAATGACGTTATATCATATACAAGTTTAGTGTACGTATGTTTTAATGCGGTAAAATGGAGGCTGTGAATGGTGAATTTCAAAGGAATTGAGACAGAAAGAAGCTGTAGCCTCTTTTGAGGTGCAGTTCAAGTAATATCTTGGAGAGACTGAGGGAAGGCACGAAAAGCTATGATCAGGTCATCTGCCGTTCCATTTGACATTCGAAAGTGTTTCCTCCCAAATAATAGACGCTCTGTTGTTAATCCAGTGTATTTTGTGTTCCATTTGCGTTTTTGTGTTTTGCGTAGATCCGTCCTGAAAGAAATTAACACATTTTTGTGAGAAACTAATAGTAGTCTAGCTATTCAAAAAATTTCCTGTTTTTATGTCCCAGTACGGGAATATAAGCTCCAGTAACGAATCCTCGCTTACAATTAATTCATTTGACAATCGTGTCTCCGGCCGTGTGCCGTCTGACATAACCGTTAACGACTGCGCGTGGTAAGTTCCATCAAGTGCCATGGTCTGGTGTCGAAGTGTCGCTTGACTTTCGTGCATTCCTGTCCCCGCATAACTTCGTACGATTTAGTGGTAATTATGGAAACCCTTATTCGGCATATCTGGCCCGTGAATCGACGTCGGTCTCCCTCCAGAACGCTTTCCTCTTGTTCATTCCAGCAGAACGAAACTAAATACGTTCCACCACCTCGGTTTTTCTCTAAATATTTCACATTCCAGTCTGAATAATCTATAGTGAAGGCTGGCACACAGTTGAGCTCGACGGTACACAATTATCACTCGGCTTTCTCTGCTGTTCTACCTCTGCATATCTCACGGAAGCCCGGGAACAGAACAAAGCCCCCCAGCGCATCTACGCCATTACAATAAACTGTAGGGCGCATTTGCATCGAGAGACTGCGTAACCAACAAACGGTAGTTGTTCATGACGTTGAAGCATGGCATTTGTCGTGCATGCATATATTTAAACCTTCCGCTTTCGTATCTCATGCACGCACACACACACACACAATAATATACAATCCCAGCCATGCACGCACGCACACACACACACACATTAATATACAATCCCAGTCTGTCTCTTGTTATTAAACATTTCGTTATATGTGGCACAGTACCTATAAAATTGCCTGTTGCGTTCCCAGGATCGTAGGATTTATTTCTGATGGAGCGTTTTAAAGTGAATTAATCAAATAACCGAGATGGAGACGGAGTGTTCCTCAGAAACGTTTTTATCTACCTACGAATCCACACGGCATTACAACCCAAAAGACCATCATTGGCATTGTCACCTACATGAGATCTCATAAAAAAACGCGTTTTAAATTTATTCTTCGTCTCCTTCTTCTTCTTCTTCTTAGACGCTCGCGGTAAGCGTATAAACGTTTACTGCGCCTGGATGGATGCAGCTGGCTAACGACGCATTTTATGTGATAGGTTTCGCAGTGTTCCATTGTATGGTATGTACAGAAATGTTTTATTTTTGAAACTGAATAATGTACACGCAAGAACGTACTGAAATTTTGCTGGGTTTCTGATAGATCTGTTTAATGCTCCGCTCGTAATTTCCTGTGGACCAGCCTTCATATCGCTCATTTCATTCAGCCAGTGTCACTGTGAAATAGTGAAGTGGTTTATTCATTGTCTTTGCCATGCTTTGTGCTCCTGACTTTTGTCTCCGCTCTGCTGACGTTCTGGCAACAATACTTTGCGTCTGTATTTCGTCGTCTTCCTGCCTCACACTTTCGCCAGGGTAGAAGAATGTGTGTCTACTTAAAGTGGACCTTCTTTCTGGGTGACGGCGTGGTGTAGAGTTGAGCTGTATTGTTTATGTTTCGGAGATTCTTCACACGTCCATCTTCAAGATGAACAAATCTCACTTTTACAGAGAAGCAGTGCAACCCGTTGGGAGTCGCATTATATCGACAGTGAGTGTATTTCCGCTAACAAGCCATAATTTTCCGTTCGTGTTCTAGGTTCTGCAATCTTTAGTAACTGAGAATGTACAGACTGCTTTTGTTGATTTGTATAGATGCCATTCTTTCAGTTTATCATTTAAATTCGTATCATTTAGCCTCACATTCCTGTCTTAGATAGCTCGTACCCTGGGACCAAGGGTTCAAATCTCGTTCAGACCATCGCTGTTTGTCCTTGCTTTAGTCTGTTCTGTTCTCGCTTCCCTGCATTTGGCTTATTCTCCTATTCAAGAAAAATTGTGTTTATCGAATATATCCACCACTGTAGTATCGATTCTCTGAACTAGGAAGCTTACCTAAATCGTAAAGAGAGAACAACTCGTGGTCGCGTGATCTTGGGTTCATATGTTCTGTCAAATGAAACACGTTTCATGGTTTTGAGATTTATTGCATTTTTATTTATTTTAAAAACTTGTTTTTACGGGCTTAAATTGATTTAATTTAATTGAGTGTCTTCATTTCTCTCCTGTCCTGAATATTATAACGTGGAGTGTGTCTTTTTCCCTCTATTTCACTCCATAAAGAAGAGAAACTAATTGGGACTGTTCAGTTTCGCCTCTTGGAAAACTAACGCTTTTGCATTTCTGTTGCCCCTGAAAAGGAACTAGACTTTCTTTTCATCTCGTTCATCAGAATGAAGGCTTTTGGCACTCACTTTTCGTTTAATGTCGTCTCTTTACATAGACTGTGTCTATGTTCTTGTGAGCGCTGTACTTAATCACAGGACAGAAAGACAAGACTGATGATGTCGTATTGGTACAAAACGGCAAACGTGGCACAGAGAGTGAGAAAAGAGAGGCAGACAGATAGACAGACAGAAGGAGAGGTAGAGCTTAATGAAAAAAATGGCAGTAAAAAGCATATATGGAAGAAATGTGAAATTCAGTCTGTCGTAATCCTCTTGAGTGTTGGTGGTGTATCTTTCACTGAAGTCTCAAAATGTTTTAGTATATTTTGTTTAATTATGAGACCCTGTATAATTTCCACCAAGATTTTAGTAAGTATACGTTAAATTTCTATTTTCATGCATTCACAAGTGGTCACTGCCCGGAACAGAATTTTATTTAAATTGAAATTATCAATTATTTTCTGTAGCGTTCACAAAATTTCTTTCGTGAGTTACTTGTAAAGAAAAATACCTTGTAACATTTCAGCACAAGTGAGGAGAATTCCCGTTGACATTTAACGAGAAGTTAATAGAGATGTGTCTGTCATTCGGTACTCTTAACATTACTTTCTTATATCCACGGATTTTGACCTCGTGCAACATTGTAGTAAGTTCGCCAAGAACTACGCTACTTCCATGGGACCCAAAATGTCGACATCCTGTTCCCTGCTATAAATTTCATGTATGCCTTTTATTATTTTCTATGCTTACATGCAATTCTTGCAGGCAATTACAAGTATATTATAATATATATGATATTTATTTTCTCATGTCCCTTATTCACTATTTATAACCATAGCAACAGACATTTCTTTTCCAAAAGGACCGTATGGAAGGTGGCAGCAAACTTGAACTAGCATCGTTAAAAGTTTGCAGCAACTTTGTGTTTTATTTTCCTGCTACTTTTCTCTTGATATTCTTCAGTGTGTAAAATATTGCGAGTCGACATTTTGTGAAATGTAGCTTGTAGTAATGAGTTCCGGAATAAGTTTTCTTCTGTTATGAAAATATTTCTAGAAAGAGAGGAACCCATATAAGCCAACTTATTTCGCCTCAGGACATTGTTATTTTGTAAACTTCAAGAGAGACCGTGGTCATAGGCCTATGCCTTGAAATCTCATACTAGATAATTCCGTTTCAGTAGACAAAATATTTGTTCATTCTTGGTGATATCAAGTAATTTGTGAACCTCTGCCGTGATACATATTCTTCTTAAGCGCAGTACTGGTAAACTGTGCGTACTCCAGTGGTTGAGGAGATGGGCGAATGAGATCTGATTTCGATTCCCGTAAAGTACATTTTTTCTCTTTACTATAACGTTTCAAACTGCCTCCCATTCAATGGATTTCGGCGTTTTATCCTTGGGGGCCCAAGGCGTGAAGTTAATCGATCACCTCAATTTTGTGCCTAGGTTAAGATTCTTGATTAAGTATCAGGAACTAAGCTTATTTTTCTGCGGTAAGCGTTCACAATCGTATATTTGCTATTTCGGTAACTACGGACAAAGGTTTGGACGACATGACCGTTGTATTAACGACGGCATGCTGTATACCATTGCACTGGTCTCATTTCAGGCCCGCAATAAGCCTGCGGATGGAGGCGGCCACGTCAACCAGAAGGGACAGGCGGGCCAGAAGACACCAGTTGCCGGCTTTTTTTAACAAAAGGGGCTCAGAAACCTACTCAGAAACCACCAACGGCTCAGAAGGGGCAGGTGAAGACTCAGCCGAAAGCCGCATCGGTTAAGGGGGGAAAGAAGACGAAGAAAGGGCAGAGACATCAACAGCACGACCTCATTGTCACCATCAACTTGGTGAGTCTGCACGCACATCGAAATATTCCCATCACAATCGACTCGATCAAATGGTCCATTGGCCTTTTTCACCCCTAGTAAAATCTCCTAATCTGTCTACCTGTGTACCGTCCCTTTTCCCTAATAATTCTCTTTTGGATGCTTGTTTCTTCCGTTCGTGTAATTGGTTCTCGCCGTTTATTTCTGTAGTCTGAAGTTGCACATGTAATATTATAAACCTCTAAGTTAGTTTCGTTCTAGAACATTTATTCATATTTGAATTCCGTGTTTCTGATGTCTGAATCTCTTTCAGCAATTCCTTCGATATTTTTTTCTTATTTTGTGTACATATGGCGTACCAGCTCTCCGAGAGTCCAGTTTTTACCCATCAGTGAATTAGAATAGGTTTGAAAATTCTGTTTTATAAAATGGCTTACTGATTCCAAACTGCAGAGACTTTCTGTCTGTTCTTACAAGAGAATGATTTGTGTTTATGTCGAAGTACATTTCACCTGTGATTTACTTCAGAAATCATGACTGAATATTAAGATTTTAACCATTCTAGTGCTGTCTCTTTCAGCTTTGTTTGTTATCTGTGTGCAACAGCAGTCTCATTTCAGACGCTGAGCTATAGATCAGGGCCTCTGGAGCATGTAAAACGTTAGGAACCCCGCAGGGGACACAAGTACTTACAGTAAAGGCTCTCCAATTTAACTGGCTGAGATACTTCGCTAACACGTCACGGTCATGGACGACGTTGTCGTTGCAGTTTCTCAGTTTTAAAATGTTCTGTACCGTGCAAGTAATCGCATTATTCGCTGTATTATATCGGAAAAAGTAGCTGAATTTTGTAACAAATTCCACTGAACAGAGTCCTTCTTGGGAAGCTGACTGTATGCTCAGCTGTTCAAGAAATTTACGCTTTTTCATGGAACCAGAACTGTGTTCACGAGAATCCAACTACGGTCCCTATCCTGAGCCAGATGTATCCTGTTCACATGCTTTAACATATTCCCTAAGATTCATTTTAATAATATTAAATGCTCCAACCTACGCTTAGGTGGTCTCTTCCCTTGAGGTTTTACAACCAATAGTTTGTATGCATTTCTTATCTTACCCATGCTTGCTACATGTCTGACTCATCTCATTCTCATTTATTCGATCATCTTAATAACACTTGGAGAAGAGTAAACGCTGCCTGCCTCGCTGTTTATTCTTCTCCAGACGTCTGTCACTTCATTTCTCTTAAGTCGTAACACTCCCAAACCCAACTTCAGGTTGTCTCTCACTTTTATGCGTTCTTCACATAAAATACGTATAATGCAGACATAATATGGATGCTTGTTGTATCCGTCTGTCTATCCGTTTTCAATATATTAATAGTATCTACACCTGAAATGTTGAAAGTGCTCCTACAATGTCGTGTAGCTTTTTCGACTAATTTTTTAAATTAAGGAGCGTCTGACATATTTTATTCAAAATTGTCATTAAAAAAGCACTCGACAATAGAAGTCACAGCAAAAACGAAAGTGAAAAAATACACCTTGTAAATTAAATCACTTTGCACCAGAATAATAACGAACGGGTATTAACACACCTCACCAAATCTTAAATTAATTTAAAATAGTGGGGGAGCGGATGCAATGCTTTTAAGACTTGCGGGCCCAATAGAACATGGAAAATCTCGACGTTTTGATTTCCGCCAACCATCCCATTGACTGCAACATTTCTTGAATTCGAATGCGATCTCTTCATATCACTTCGTCATACCTCCGAACGGGCTTTCATTAAGAACTGTAACTCAGGTTCTCCTCCAAGAATTCTATTTCTAAACGGTAATTGTTATTTTTTAAAGACGCTGCACCTTCCTCGCCCCCGCCCCCCTCACTCCACTTCGTTCCGCTTATAAACCTAATGTAGATGAGCTTTGTGAACATCAGAAACACCCACACAAGAAATTCCTTCGCTCCATTTGAAATTATAACACGTTTCTACTCAGTGAAAACAGCTTCATTTCTGAACTATAGGAATAAACTGAGAAACTAGACGTATAATGTATGGGTGTTCACACATGAAACGTAAATGTTTAAGCAGTAAATTTGTTAGAGTAAATAAACACGTCAATTTCTTTTCAAAACCTTAAGAAACATTTTCATTGCTTGTCACTCGCAGAGTCGCAGCAAGGACTCTGTGAAGACCCCGTCGCTCAGGTAGCAAAAAGGCTCAAGTTCTACAGTTTGGCCTCCGCGCGTCCTTTTTAAGACAGTTTTTACTCAAAGCGAGAAAAGCAACGTCTTATAGGATATTATATATACTTTCCTGCAGTAGCTTCTAACTCCTGACCTCTTTAGACTTTAATTGAATTTCGTATAAGAGAAAGTTAGTGAAACTGTACAGAAATACGAGTCCCTGGTAGGAGAAAAGGAATGTAGACATAACAGAAAATTGAAGTAGCTATTTCAGCGATGAGAGAAGTAAGCATCTGTCACAGTCAATATGTTTATAGCTGCATATATTGTTTTTTATTACACAACTACCTCCATGGAGCAGAGCCCTTTCTGAGAAGCTGTTTGTCAAACTAGTTAAGACGTTCTCTATCTTTAACGGAGCCCTAAGCTTTATTACCGTCTTTACTATATAGAACCTGCTACTGGTCCGTGTACTGAGCCAATTTAATCCAATCAAAACCTTCATATCTTAGTTCTGTAAGATCTATTTTTTCTTTTACGTTGAAACACATGTCCCAAATGGTACATTCCCCCCCTCACTTTTTTCGGCTGAAATTCCAGCATGCCCATCTTTTAACGAGTTCCCTCATAACTTGGGAAGTGCTCGTTCTATCTCAACAAACCTTCGCACTTACATCAGGATGATCTAAATATAACGCGGTTTCAGAGTATACGAGAACAAAGTATGGGGATAATATGTGAATCTAAGAAAGAGATAATAAGGAAAAAGTGTACCCTTTGGAGTGCACTGATATTCCAGAGGTATTTCTCATGCCACTTCTCGTAGGCCGTTGTTGCATTATGGGATTCAAGGTAAGTGTTGTGTGACAGTTTGTTTCAGTAATTAACTTATGTCATTCTTGGACTGATGTAAGCTATGTTGTGGAACACAGGGGCGTCTAGGCCTGGTGGCCAGGTCAGGGGACAGATGAGCCGTGGGGCAATGCCCCTGTAGCAACAGACGCTGGGGGTTAGGCACCAACGAACTAAGCACGCTGGAGAAAAGCTTGGGTGTTGGTGGCATTGCCTGATGGTGTCCTGAAGTGAGTTTAGTCCCCGAAATTGGCCTGCCCCGTGAGTGAAACTGTTAGTAAATGAAGTATGACAAGATCAACGTTACATATAAGTTGACATTTATAACAGAAATTACAACTAAGGTATCACCACCTTGTCGAAGGCAATCTGCCGGGTGAGGAGGCTTGCGTGCTCAAATGACCCTTAGGGCTATGCCGGCCTGAGCTTCGGCTCATGGTAGGGTCACCCAAGCCGGACAGGTCTAAGGAGATGCGCTAGACTAAGAGTGATACCCTGGTCCTCCAGGTTGGGGGTTGGGGTTAGGGCTAACAACCTTTCACCTTTAAAAAAAAAATAGGTGTTACGAAAAAATCAACCAAGCCTCGGATCAGGACGGACTCTTTGGCACGACCACGGCAATTGAAAAAGGACATGAGATTTGGTACCTGGAACATTAGGAGCCTCTATAGGGCTGGGGCACTGAAATCAGTG
>NW_019060737.1:273447-306109 GCF_000696155.1 Zootermopsis nevadensis | reverse complement strand
GAAATGCTTGCTACTTCTCAGTTCAAAATATTTTGTCTTCCCGTCTGATTTCTAAGAACCTGAAAATTAAAGTATACAAAACAATAATCTTGCCTGTTGTTTTGTATGGGTGCGAAACATGGTCTCTCACTCAGAGGGAGGAACACAGATTGCAGGTGTTTGAGAATCGGGTGTTGGGGAGGATATTTGGGCCTAAGAGGGAAGACGGTGGGGCGTGGAGAAAACTGCACAATGACGAGCTTAAAAATCTGTATTGCTCCCCCAGTATTGTGAGGGTGATTAAGTCGAGAAGAGTGAGATGGGCGGGACATGTAGCGTGCATGGATGGGACAAGAGGTGTGCACCGGGTACTGGTTGGGGAACCTGAAGGGAAGAGACCGCTGGGGAGATCTAGACGTAGATGGGAGGATAATCTCAGGCGGGATCTATGGGAGATAGGAGTTGACGGAAACTGGATTTTGTTGGCCCAGGACAGGGTCCGGTGGAGGGCTTTGGTTAATTCGGTGATGAACCTTCGGGTTCGGTAAGCCATCTAGTTAGTTAGTTAGTTAATGCAAAGTAGAGTTTGAGGTTTTAACAACGGCGAAAGAAGGTTTGGTAAACTACTACCAGACTACACGGCGCTACAACCCAGAAGACAGCAATCTTTAACTAACACAAATTTTCATTCAAAAGTAAAGAGAATGTTTTGGAGACCAAGATATTAATGGGATGATTCTGTTAAAATTAATATTGTAAAATAGGGCGGCAAGTAGCCTAGTATAGGATCCAATGGCTGTCATTACATAATGGGTTAACAAGGGATAGATACTTGAGTCACGAATAGAAATCTACAGTTCTTGAAATGTGATGATTTTTTTTTGTTAGTTTAAAGCTAAACCACCTCTGCTCCGTGACCAGCCAAGTTCCGGATCCTGATTTAGGATCTAGAATATGATAATGTGCTGCTTGGTGAGGATTATTGTAGACTTTGTCGGTCTTTGAAAGATAAGTGTGGAGCGATCGTGGATGATGACAAGCAGTGCAATGCAGAAGAATCGGGAAGGAAACTGCTGCAGTGCCACATCGTCCACCATAAACCTCAATTAAAATCACCCGGAATTGAACCCTGATCTTCGCGGTGAGAAGCCAGCATCTAGTCGCCTTAGCTGTGGTACGATTAAACTAATTGCCAAACCACACCCTGTCAGCCAAAATTCCATTTGTTTTACAACTTGTTTGTTCAGACTCAGATTTTTCAAGATTTATGATGAAACCAGTGTTTGTATCTTCTTGGGTGGCGATCAAAGAAGCACAATACGACTAAAATTAGTTCTCAAAACATTAACACCCCTGCCATGTTTCTTTCTTTTGTTCTACTTTTTTTTGTTGCGAGCCCATACTGAACGCGGTTATTATTATAGCCTTCGGGTAACGTCGGAGGAAGTGGTTTTTGTATTGTAAACTGCTATGTTATTGTACAACAATTGTTTAGCAGTAACGATCTTTGGCAGTCTCATGTAGCGGCATTGTAGGTGCTGTTGAATGTGTCTTGTATGTATGCATATCCACCTTAACGTGTTCCAGGAGTAGATAAATATTGCAGCATTTTTGTGGGCACTATATATATATGCGCAGGTCGTTGAAGGAAGCGTGTGGATTGAAACTCCGTATTTCCTGTACAAAATTGTTAATTGTTTAAATTATAAATATCGTAAAATCACGTTTGGATAGATGGGTTTTGCTTTTGTCGTCAAGTATAAGGAAGAGGAAGGGGACAGGAAACATATCCTTTGGCCCCCCTGATTGAGCTAGCCACTGTCTGACAGATTTGCAACCGTAATTTTGTGATTTTATATTTAGACGATGGACAAAGTCCAAAAGAACAATTTTACGCATTTTATACACTTTCGTCAAAAACCTTAAAACTCCGATATTTCCTGTAGAAACTTCGTCATTAAAAAAAGAATCCAAGTCTGTCTTCTCGTCGGTTTATCTAAAATTCATCGTTACTTTTGCATCCAACGTAATATTCATACACCTCAGGGAATTCTTTTAAGAACAAAAAGTGTGGAAACAAAGACCCCAGATTAATTCAGCTTCGAATGCTGGAGACTGCGGTGTTGTCATGGATAAGAATCTCTTTCAAAAGTCCCGGTATCAGATCCCATGCCCAGTTATTTTGACAGGCTACAGGCTCAGTCCAGTTTGTTTCCCAGGCAAATGTCTTTGTCAGCTTCCAAATTCTAGCCAGTTCTTCATTAACCACTTCCTTTTCTTGTTTCTTGTGTAACGCTTTCAGTAAGATGTTTGGTTTTTAAATGTACAGAAAACATAATGTAAATCTCGGAATGTTTTTGAATGAATGGTTAGCTAATGCTCCGATTGACCATACATCTTTGCATCCAAGTGAAGTTTACAAAGATGTTTTTGGCACCTCTTTCCTTCTGTACCTGGGGACAGGAGGTGTTTTGCGCATGTCCCTGTCAGAGTCAAAACGCACAATGACCCAGGCTAGTTCATATAACATAAACCATGAAACGTCGCTTTTAGAAAGTAGTGGATATACGGTATTTACAAATACGTAATGTGCACACGTCAACACGGATCAGTGCAGTGACTGAAGGCGACCACCATGGCTTGCAAATAGCGACTTAACGTTTCGTCAGAATTATATTATACCATGAACCGTAATTTATTTTCTGATCGACATGGTATCCGTTATTAATTTGTGATTTAATTAGCAAGGCCGTATCGGTTGTGTCTCAAACAGTTGCGATGTTTTGAGAAGAAATCTAAATAGTCCGAAGTGAGCCCAGTCTACTGGAATGAGATATGACGGTAGATCATATTACACGTTTAGAAATTCTTCTACTTACGTGGATAAATACTGAAAAAACTAATATTTTTAACGTGAAGTGGAATTAGGTGTGTAGACGATAGTCCCGTTTCTAGATCTGCAGTCACACAACAGTAAAGGAGGACTTCAAGATACGATCTCGTCATTTGCTTGAAAAGAGTCAGGATGCCTGGAATATCTCAGACGAGAAAACCTGAATCCAAGACGTGATTCGAACCATGTACCTCCAGAACAAAAGTACAAAATGTTGCCGGTACATATACGTGCTCGGTTTAAAATAGGTACTGTCATTTTAATTTCGTGTTTATACCGCAGTAGAATTGAACACGTCAATTTTTTGTCTTGCCAGAAGTGTGTAACGCCAAATAGCGATTAAACATTGATCAAGATTATGTTTTAACTTGATATGTAACTCTTCAAGATATTCCTGATTTAATTACTCATTCGGGATTCTCTCGCTTGTCTTTTTTTGTTTCTGTGTTTGAAGCGAGGTTGTGTTCTTACAAGATTGTTCTGTTTGTGAATTTGCCAAGAATCCTAACGTTTGTGTCGGAGGCTTTACATATATGTGAGTTTTAAGTGGTAGAATCTTTTGTAACAGTGCGTACCCTACGTAAAATTCTGTCAGTCGTCATGAAAATATTCAATTTGATTGTATCTCTAATTTAAATGTTTAAGATAGACCCTATTTGTGTTATGAAATACGAAATATTTGTGCTTGTGTAATTTAAACAGCGTGATGTGATTTTTAAAAAGATTAATGATTTGTAATTAGAACTGAATTATACTTTGAATCATGACTACGATTGATATTTTCTTTGTGTGTCATATTTTTGAAGTCTTAAAATAACTGCTGCTAGAAGTGAAGTGACTCTTTATTAAAAATAGTTTAGCGACAGACACTCGAGTATGAATAGACGTATTGCAAAATGGCGGAAACAAAAAGGCGTGATGATAAATATGGCCGCGAGTATCATCGGCTACGGAGTTTGACGGATGCTTATGAAGTGCGTCAACATTCTGTGAGTAAATTAATTTCATGATCAAAGAAAATTAGCAAATCCGTCATACTTAATTAGTAATTGTTGTGAACACGCACGTACGCGGACACACGCAAAATAAATTAATTTTCATTGCTGTTCATGTATGTGAAATTCACATACCAACTTCCTAGTCATTACGAAACCATTTGGTCCTTTAATGTATGAAATTTTCTTTATTTTCTGTAGAATTATCGCATCCTAATCAGTGATGCCTGAATAATTACATGCTTATTACAGAACGGGTAAAGATTGGGCATGTTATCTTATAATGTCAAGTCTGTGTAAAAGATTTCTTTATGAATTTATTAATTAGAGGAAAGCAGAAAAGTACATATCCCCTTTCTAAATGAGTTTTATAGTAAGTCACAGTCTGTTAATTTAATTATTGTGAATAATCTTATGCAAGGCTTAATAACGTATGGAAATGTGTGTTTCTTGGACAGATAGCAAGTTATGTAAAATACAAATTCTTTAATTGTTGTGCAGAGATTGAAGGTAACAAATAATATAGAACTAACTAATTAACGACATAGAAAAGAAACCGGTGTTGCTTGATGTAGAATATTGCCCCTAAGCCTTGTTTTGTAATCTTATCGGCTCGTGATATTGTTTTTTTTATGTGTGTGTGAAATTGATTTTGCGCCTTCATTTGTTTATATTTTATTGTATTTGTTACGTACTGCTCTCTTTGGGTCTTTCCATTTTTATTCGTCTCAAAAATGTTAATCTGTTACACTGTTCTATGGGCTATACAAATATGTTAACGAGATCATGACGACGTGCCTTGATTGGTAAAAGCATGATGCAGCGTTAATAACTCCATAGGGTTTTCCTTGAAAAGTCGATAGTTAATGCCTAACTGGTAAAGGAAATTCTCAGTTTTTTACGAAATCTGAAAGTTTATTACCGTCTTTGAAAGAATGGATCCTATCTTGAACCACATGAATACACTCCATATCTTTCCACCTTATATCTTTAAGATCTGTTTTAATATTATCCTCACATTTACGTCTAGGTGTCGAAAGTTGTATTTTCCCTTCACGTTTCTTGATCAGATTTAGTGTTTATTTCTCATTTTTCATATTCGTCTTACTTTCCCCACCAATTTCATCTTCCTTTAAAAACATTAGGTGAGAAGTTCAAATTATGCGGATTATCCAACACAGAATTAGTAATTTAGTCTTTTACTAAGCGTGGCAGAATCAGAGTAAGGGGTTGTAACCCGTAACGTTGTACAGACTTTCTCACAAACCCACCACCAAGACTTTCCGTGAACAGTTTAGATGTTCCAAGCAATAATAAGCTTAGACCTGTCTGTTTCACGTAAGACAGGTGAGCTGCCTAAAACCACTAAAATTGTCATGCGAGTATCAGTGATTCGGTTCAGTGGTTTGTCACACGAGTTGACACTGGGAACAGAGAGAGAAGATAATGTGCTTCCTCGCTTTACGCTGCATTAAATTAGTTGATTTAGCCAATGAGTTGAACACAATGGTTTCGTGGCTAATGTATGTTGCTTGTGCTGGATCCTCTATTCATGTCATAACACTGACACAATTATGTGGATTATGTTTGCTAGATGGCGGTTGTTCAATGGTAGCCAGAGAGCCGATTATTGCAAAACCCTCTACAGCCGAAAGAGAGAGAAAATTAGGAAGGATATTAGAAGATTAGAAGCAAATGCTCGTCTTTTTCGATAAGGATAAAAATTTCGCCTAAGTAATGTTTAAAATTCCAGTTCCTACCGCACTGTTTATTCTTTACACCGAAGAATAATTTATGTCTGTCATACCAGTAACATAGCCTAAGACTGTAATGTAAAGTAAACTTATTAATTGAGAATAAGGTATACAGGACTAAAACCATCGTCTTGTTTGGTTTTATAATAAATTGTTTATTGTTTAATTTACCGCAGAATATACGTAACTGCGAAAAAAAAATAGAGCACGGTGGTCTAGCGGTTAGAACGCTGGCCTTGTAATCCTGGGGTCTCGGGTTCGATTCCCGGCGGTGCCCGAATTTATAACTTGTGTTGGGCAAGGCCGTGGTCTAGGCAACACGGAGTTTTTCTCCGGGGGCTTCCCCGGTTTCTCCGTGGCATCCCCACAATTACTCCATTCACACACAGAAGAAGGCAATGGCAACCCACTTCTGGATCATCTGCCAAGAACGTATATGAACAGGTCTCAGTCCGAGAAAAGGATGGAAGGATCCTGTTCATATGGACCTGTCGTCAGACAGAACACTAAATAATAATAATAATAATGATGAATACTCACGCTGCGGCCCACTGTAACTTAACACGAATCTCAATAATTCTCCGTAAGCTCTGTAATGTTTGCTTAAAGAATTTTACGATTCGGCGAAAAATTTTGTTCTGGCTTCTTCTCCATCTCTTGTCTTTCTGCCTAAGCAGTCTCATCTCAGTCACGGTTTTAGAACCACGTTAATACCCTTTCCTACCAGTACTACGTTTAACAGGAAGAGTTATACAGCTTAGCCAACTTCGAATTAATAATTGAATGCCAGTTGAACGGCTGTAAACAAAATTCTGAAGAGATATATTTATGTTGTTTTTTGTGTTTCTAACTGAGACAGACTGTCGAAGTTGTGTAGCGTGGGAGTAACGTACGTGTTTGCAGAAAAACGAACAGATTTTCTGTAACTTTAATTTTTAAGTGTTACACATTGATCATAAATATGGTGACCTACATTCATCCATTCTATCCCTGTAATAACTGTGTCCATCTGCTTCATCTGTTGCCCATTTCTTCTGAGAGATTCATTAGATGCCAAGTGTAAGTGGCAGCGAGAGATTCCATAATGTTTAAAGCCGTAGATGTTTAGTAACGTTTACATTAATCCACTGATTTAGTAACAACATCCTGTGTTCGTCCACCAGAGAGTTGTTTTTCAACACGTTCTTGTATACGGGACCGCTGAGGTTACTAACCTTTCTGCTGATACTTTTGTTTTCACCGAGAAAACGTCCTTGGCCGTAAAATGTATGTGTTCCTTCAAAAAAAAATATTTCTTGTTGGCCTACAGGATCGATCTGTTGAGGAAAACACGCACTAAAGTGTAAACCACGTATCTGATGCAGCCTTGTTTTGCCATCTAGGAGCCTTTAATGTAATTGATACATCAGATTTGGCAGGTAACAACGGATTGGCCGACGGACCGGCTGGCTGGTAAACAAAGGGTTAAGCATAGCTGTATGTATGCTTATATGTTATCTTGTGTGTACTTGCGCACGTAATTATTACAAACAAGAGTTTCCGAAGAATTGTCCTTGTCACCTGGTTAATGATTTTCATGGCAGATGTTTTCATGTTCGACATAAATCGAGGTTAGCGTATGCCTGTATGTTATATCAGTGGTATTCAACCCCCGGGGGTACGCGAAGACATCTTAGGGGCACGTGAAATTTAAAGAAAAATTATTTTATGATAAAAACTGTATAATCAGTAATATAATTTATTTAATTTATTTTATATGTAGATTATATGCTATGTATAACTTGAATTATACACCAACAATTTTTTTGGGTACAAAGTTGAAGAGAAATTATATCTGGGGGTACGCGAACAAAAAAGGTTGAATACCACTGTGTTATATTACACAGTCTCATCGTGAACATTCACGCAAATTGAACTTCGTTTCAAGTAAGTCGTCTATGAATGTTGTACTTATTACTTGTATCCATAGTATCAGTCGCGAAACTGTTAGCAGTACAGCCTCTAATATTGTGTTTTTATTTGCATGCAGTCCGAATATGGATTAACAGAAGACCAAGTAGCAGGTAAGTGTTATTTTTGATTTTCTCCTTTGCGCGTTTCAAACGCGATTAAAATTAGCTGAGCTCAGCTTTACCACTGATGTTCGCCTAACGGCCTTTAATTAGTCTAACAGACTACTTCCAGGAACAAGCACGGATCACTGGAATTTTGACATATTTATTTATTTAACCCTGTAAATTGTATGTCGTGTAATATTAATTTATCTACGTGAGGTGCTATTTAATTTGATATATTCATACTGTTGGTATAATAGAACAGTCAAGTCAGTATGATTTTTTTTATAAGCAACGATTCCGCATTTGATTTGTAAGTCCCTTTTTAAAAAATTAGAGAGTAGTCAGCTCAGGTAGAATGCATGAAACATTGTCTAATATTTTAACTTGAGAGACTCAGCAGGCAATTTATTTTAATGTTTTAGTGAACAGAATATATGTAATTTCATCATCTACATTTATTTACATTCCTATTGCACTGCTACGTTGACCATAAATACGTATATTTTATGGGGCACATTTTAAAATAATATTTTCACAGTTTCTTCAAAATACCACACACATCACGTACAATATCCTTGGTAATGAAGATACCAGTGTAATATGTGGCACATATGTGTTATAGAATTCAAAGAAGCATTTATGCTTTTTGACAAAGATGAAGATGGCACGATCACCATGGCAGAACTTGGTGTCGTCATGAGGTCACTGGGACAGAGACCCACAGGTGCGTAATTCTTCCTTTATATTCCATGCAACTACGTGCTTTCTTGAACGGGTCAGTCAACAAAAACTTGGTTCTGGGACCACAAACGATGACACAGTCCGAACATTCACAATGATTATTTCAGAAAAAAATATGAACACTTCACAACCTTATTGTCATATTCACAATAACCTTTTAATGATCCCTGCCCTCGGCCAGATGAATCCAGTCCACACTGCATATTCTTTTCCTCCAAGATTAATTTTAATATTATCCTCCCATGTAAACTTAAATCTTCCAAGTGTTCTCTTTCCTTCAGATCCTCTGACTATAATTGAGTAGGTATATTTTTATCATATTGCAAATGCGTGCTACATACCTTTCCTATTCCATCCTACATGATTGAACCTACACAAGAGACAAAATATGTATTCAAAATGGAAAGATGCATATTTTTTAAACAGTTTTGTAGTAATGTAAAGTGTAATACTTTTAGTATATAGCAAGATGTAAACACTTGTAATAATTCATGTAGGATGGAAGACTGTAAACGTTTAATTAGTTGTGTTAGATGGTTCTAATAAAATAATATATGTACTGAATGAAGTACAACAAAAGTAGAATAAAACATTAAAGTACAGGCATACCTCGGAGATATTGAGGGTTCGGTTCCAGACCACCGCAATAAAGCGAGTCACACGAATTTTCTGGTTTCCAAGTGCATGTAAAAGTTATGTTTACGCTATACTGTAGTCTATTAAGTGTGCAATAGCAATATGTCTAAAAAATATTGCGAGAATTACCAAAATGTGACACAGAGACACGAAGTGAGCACATGTTGGAAAAAATGACGCCGATAGACTTGCTCGACGCAGGGTTGCCACAAACCTTCGATTTGGGAAAAAAAAGCAATATCTGCGAAGCGCAATAAAACGATGTATGCCTGTACTTAGTTAGTTAGTTAGTTGGTTAGTTTTATTTCCATGTCAAACAATTTTATTATTGTTATGGTTAATAATTTTATCCGCTAACTTCTGTGTTTACTCTTCTCTCGTTATCTGCACAGAAACTGAACTCAGAGACATGGTAAATGAAGTTGACCAAGATGGTAATGGAACCATTGAGTTCAATGAGTTCTTGCAGATGATGTCTAAGAAGATGAAGGGTGCAGATGGTGAAGATGAACTGCGGGAAGCATTCAGGTAAGGATATCGCATTATGTACATTCTACATTGCGAGTTTTCTAGACAGTGCA
This sequence comes from Zootermopsis nevadensis, assembly GCF_000696155.1. The sequence continues at coordinate 296,473 of NW_019060737.1, read as the reverse complement.
GCCGCAAAGTGAGTCAGACAAACTTGGCCGGAAGACCATGTGGCCTTGCAAAGAAACACGCTGCACGAATCTTATGTGTCTAGGCACGTCCATGACAGCTGTGAATGATGAAATAATTAACAGAGTAGCACTGGGATACTGGGAACGACCCGTTCTTCAAGTGCCTGAGAGGACAACATCCATGGCTTGAGTGGGATTCGAACCCACGGTCCCAGCGACCAAGCGGCACAAGGCCCACGCCTCAGACCGCGAGGCCACTGCGGACCCCACAGAGTAACACAATCAGATTAATTTGCAGTGACTTGAAAATGGTGAGTTACCCTAATTAATGCGTCCCTCTTGCTTGTGGATCTGTGCTGTAAGTAATAGAAGGTAGTTGCCATAAAGATAATGACAGCTTCTCCAAAACATTAGTGATACAGCTTTCTTCTACACAGGCCGATGACCCAGGGAAAGGATTCACATCAGCACTCAGCAACCACAAAAGCCTAAATATCTAATAGTATTAATTGTGCCGTATTTTGTTAAAGAAATGATAAAATCCTGTCAGGCAATTAGACACGGTTGATTATCCAAGAGGACTTGTGGACACGATGAAAGCTTGAGTCATATTTCATTAAAGAATGTTGGACATAAATTACAGTCCATGGCCAACTGTGTTTGGTAAAAGTAATAATTAACTGATAATTTTAATTATAGGGTATTTGATAAGAACAATGATGGACTGATCTCATCTACGGAGCTTCGCCATGTGATGACCAATTTGGGTGAGAAGCTGTCAGATGAGGAAGTGGATGATATGATCCGGGAGGCAGACCTGGATGGCGATGGCATGGTCAACTACGAAGGTACGTTGCAGGAACACTCGGTGCCACAACATTTATTTAACAAATGCGTGTTATACAAATTATTTTTATGTAATAACTATACTAAATTTTACTCTTGTTTCTTTGATACATGGAGAAGGGAATACTTGTATTTTGTGAGTCGGAAAGAAAGTTCATTTTTGGTTTATTTAGTGATGCTGAAAGGATCTCAGTCTATTTTATGTTAAATGACGGGATGATTAATGAAATGGAAAGGAAATAGGAGACCACGGTCATGAAGTAAATTAAGTTACCGTTCCAGCATTTGCTTGGGGACTGAGGAGAAATACGGAAAACCTGAGTCAGGATAGTCAATCTCTGGGCCAATAATATTTTTACCAGGGATCTCCCATACATAAATATTCTAAAATTATTCTGATGTAAGGGACTCCCTTCTGTACCGCTGACATTTTATGAAATTTCTTACCATGCTCCGTTTGTCGCATATTTGTGTTAGATTCATTAGATCCTCTTTTTATTTTTAGAATTTGTAACAATCCTTACGTCAAAGAATTAGTCATCTTCTGACTGGAAGCAATTACAGCAGGTAATCAGAGACAGAATTGAACACTAAAGCTGATGGGAAAATGAGATCGTCTTAAAATGAGTGTAACTGGAGAAGAGGTTACTCTGACCCCAATAAAAGCTGGTAGCAGCGTGTGAGAAGAAGAAAACGGACTGCACACGTAAAGGAAATTTAAGAAGCAAACCCACAGCATCTGTGTTTATTATTTAGCATTACTTGCAAGGTATCATTATGTATTATATAACAAAACAGCCATTTTAAAGAGTATGGAACTAATAATAACGAGAAAATACGTCTCCCTCTTCTATTTCAATGCATAAATTTACCTATGACATTGAAATAAATCCTTGTCACTTAAAAACATTTTATATTATTTAAAATCTTACAGAATTTGTTAATTATATTTAAGATGCTGTTTTTATACATGCAATTACAGACTGATCTATCACTTATGCACTAAAAATACATTACCGATTTATAATTTTAATAAGAAAACATATGACTTTATCAACATAAAAATCAATGGCAAAGCAAAGGTATAGCATACATATTATGAGTTATTATGTATATATGATTAATGTTAAAATGAATAATGGAATAATTGTTGATAGATAGACAATAATGTTGTTGAATTTGTTAACGTGTTTTGTTGATGAAGGATTTATCAGGACTTCGTTGTTCAGTACGCAGCAAGTAACTTTCATAATTTGTAATTGTCGTAATATTAGTTGACATTTTATGTATAATTACTTCAGTCATAATTTCAATCTTCAGATCAGTTTGTGTTTTCTCTTGATTTTCAAACTGAAGAAATTTCCATAAAGAAAGAAATTAGTGCTATTTTGTTATTTTTTAAAGGCAATTATGGATGTGAAAAATTATTTTCATTATAAGACTTGTATAAGAAGAGAAACCCTTGTACCATAATGATTAATATAAATGCTTTGATGTTTTGCATTATGTATAACTGGACATTAATGTTTGTTTCATACAAACATATTATTTGTTGTAAATGTTTACATAATGAAGTAGAAATTCCCTCGCTATATATGTCTTCTCGCCAGCTAATTGATAGCTGATTGGATGCGATGTTTTATAAATAAGGTGAATGCAAGTTAGATGCCATTTTAAAAACTGACGCAGTGCTCAGCATGTTTGACGTTAACATTTATTAACGACGCATCGTTGCTTGCACACAGTCCAGCTGGCCATGTGTTGTGGTAGCACGACGTTAAACCCAGTAGTCAAGTCCAGCCAGCAACCCTTTATTCAGGGATTTAAATACCCTTTTCCTGAACGAAGAAGTTATTTTTAGTTTCTGAATGATTAATGGAATTGTTCACTTAGCGCTACAATTTTATATGAACTTACCATGATTCTAAATTTTCAAAGGAAAACATATTTTATGACGAGAAATATCAAGTACATGGTCCAGGTCTGTATACAGTTTGTCGATTGTTTATTGTCTGACTTTCTATATTATATCAATACCAAACTTTTGAACAAACAACAGATTAAAGTCTATTAATACTAATTAATAATTATTGTGTGATATATGCATACAAAGTGTTTTGCCGTCTCCTATCCGTTAACTGCGATGAGACGGCGGATATAAACACAGAAGAATGCATTATCTTTATGTGACATCTTATGCATCCTTCCATTCGCTCTCTCATTGGCTTTAACCCTTGGATCACGTGACTGACACACGCTTAAAAACAGGATTGTTCATATGCTTTTGTCCCTGTAAATGGTCTGTGGAAATTTAACGATATAATTATGTAAAAAATTTAAATTGCACATAATTCTTCGGAGTGCAACCAATGCTCGACTGTCATGTATATTATACGATAATAAGCACTTCATTTTTAGTCAACTAATATTTTATGCATAGATTTATCTTAAATTTAGGTGCACTGTATTCTTCCGGGTTTATATGATATACAGATAGCAAACATTCATTGTCATGTGATTATTATAAGGAAAAATTATTATTTTATCTGTAGATTATTTGGGTGAATTTTATTTATTCCGTTGAAGAATGAAATCGTATGTGGTACGTAAATAAAATACATTTTAACGATATTATCATCAAGAATATGATCATAGCAATATTGGAGGTGATAAAAGTAATTAGTATTATTAAATTGTGTTACTGAATATTTTAACTTTATCATATAATTTCATAAAACGTACTACTTAAAACTTTTGCACATTTATAAATGGAAGAAATAATGTAGAACAAAGAGTTTTAACTCTGTTGTTGATCCAATGAAAAATATAGATGCGTGATTGTTCTGTAAAATATTGTTTTGTGTAATTTAAATGGTCATAGTTGTATATGATGACAAGGTGTAAAGAGACAGTGCATCTGTATACATTATTGCAGGCTACCTAACTTCAGCAATAATTATAATAATTCAATTATTGTAGACAAGGTTTTGTTATAACCTTCAAAACAGACGCCTTATATTTTTTGTGTCAGATGTGAACTATTTTTAATTGTAGTTACATGTATGTTTCTTCATTACTGAAATCACATTTTCCCCTTTGCTGCGAATTATTTTCTCATGACTTTTTTGAAATAATACAGTTTGAAGGTAAAAAATATGTAACATTTGCATTTTTTGTCAAACGTTATTCAACATTTTCATACTATTTTAAATTCTTCAAACTAGGTGGCAGCACCATGTAGACTAACAAAAACGTTTTTACAACTTTGTGAATGAAAGTTATACTATGTGGTTAATGGAAGCTTGTTCTTCATCATTCAAATATCGCAGCAATAGGGTTAATTTCTCATGTAGTTAGTAAATCCCGTACATTTTGAGAGAGAAATTTGATACGTGTTTAATATTCTGAGGTACAAGAATTTTCTTAAAACTTATCAGTCTTTATAAATCCTTCACTCTTGAGCTATTGATTTCAATTTTATTAGTCCCTCTTGTATGAAAAAATACTTTGTCACTTTATTGTTTCCCATGTAGATACATATCCTGCTATAGAAATGTGATAAAATAGACACTGTACGCAGTTTAACTTTCTAATGGGCAAGGCTCTAAGTTTCAAGGTCATTGATTTAAAAATATGTTACAGAATTACTACAACTGTATGAGATTTAAGGTTAAGGTTGCCACAGTGGTTAGGATGAAGATGCACCATGTAGTCTGATAGATATTGACTGATATTTCAGAAAAGTTTACCGTGTCCATCTTCGTAGTGATAAATAAGCTGGGTGTAGAAGTTGTTTCATTGTGCAGGTAGTAATATAAATGTGAAGACCATAAATTTATTAAGTGGTTTTGTTTTGAATACATACCAAAAATAAATTTTATCGAGTTGTGCACTCAACTGGATTTGTTACCTCTTGGACTAGAGTTGTTTATTTTGAATGGTAATGAATATTGGTAGAGTGAGGCTCCGTGATTGACGAAGAGCTTACTTTGAATGTGAAATTAGAATATGTAGATTAAACAATGTCATGTTAAAAAAAATGTTTGTAAAAGGTTGTGTTGTATCTGACTGACTGAGAGTCATCACACTTTTGGCACAGATAATGTTGCTGGAACATTCTTTTAGATTTATTATGTTATTTGGATACAGTAACTGATAAATACCAAGGATAAAAATATGGTAGACCGATGGGAAGAAGGATGAGAGGGAGACCACGGAAACGATGGATAGACAACGTGGAGGAGGATGTGAGGATAATGGGAGTAAGGGGATGGAGAAGAATTGTGAATGATAGGACAGAATGGAAAAAAAACTTGTCGAACAAGCTAAGACCCACATAGGGTTATAACGCTACAAGAAGAAGAAGAAGAAGAACTGCTAAATACATACTATGAAACAATTGTTGAGAAATGTAAAATTTAACAGTATTCCATGATTATTGTTTAAATATTAGCAGCTATTTGTTGTAACAAATAAACATAGCTTTCGAAGACAAAACTAAACAAAATGTAATATAATGATAAACATACAGCCTCAAGTTATTGTAAAATAAGATGTGTATTGATGACATTTTTTAAATTTGTAGTTACATTAATAGCCCTGATTATGTGAAGTTGCATATTACACTAAAGAACTGATAAAGCTTTCTTTATCACTAAAATAAAAAAGAAAGAAATATGCATGGCTCAACAAAACCCACTCATCTATTTTTCCTTGATGAGTGACAAGGCCAACAAATGAAAAAAGATCTTTGATTCTTTCTTTAATATCAGTATTCTCCCGCTTCTCTTCCTTTATTTGTCGACAGACAACAAACAGTAAATTTGTAATTGGTATGACGGTTATGTGTCTGAATGTCAGGATCAGGATGTATGAAGTTATTAGAGTGAAGTGTAATTTACCAGATGTTTTTATTTACCACTATGTGAATGATTCATTGCGACGTTTCATTTAAACTGTTAGATGCCACGAACTGCCAATAATAATGTCTCTCTCTGCAAGTCAGTTGCAGTTAACATGAGGCAGACAGCATTTTTTATGTTAAGTTATGGTAAATAAGTGCGTACATGTATGGAGTAATTACATTGGTATAGGTAGACATGGCTGATTTTCTGAGAGGATTTTAGTAATATCTGGCAAGCGTAATTTTTATCTGACTTCTGAACTAAGCCAACATTATTATTTCACTGCTGGAATTGTGGGTTCTTAAGTATGTTTATGGCGTATAATGTTTGTTAATTGAATATGTCGCCACTTTCCGTCATCCTCATTTATGGTACAGTTGCACTCAAAAGTGTTTTTGTTTGAACTGAATACAGGTTCGAATTTTTGGCAAATTGTAATAACGGACATGTAACTGTGTCCCTGTCAAAGTTGAATGAGACCTATTCATTAAACATGAGCTTTTTTCATAAGTAAACATAACCAAGTTCCTTCTCCCATAGGACATCTACTTGTAAAACTTGAAACTAATTTGTATTGTCTCATCAGTGTCTATCCTACAAATAAAATGGATAAATAATGACAAAATTGTCTGTTCAAATTAACGTTCTTATCATTAACTTCATACAGTCTTGTCATAATCTTGTACTGTTATCTTGGAGGGCAGTAGCCTCCCCATATTATCCACTTCATTTTTGGTGTTATCAAAAATAAATAACAGGAAATTGAGAACACCTTCACGTGCTCATAAAACCAAGAACACATAGAATAGAGAAAACATTTTTGGAATAGAACTTTGTGTGGGAAAAAAAACTGACTGTGTATGTTTGAGTGAGAGTTATTACTCTCTAAACTTCAAAGAATGAAAAATTAATTTCTGTAAAAAGTTTTGAAATTTCACATTTATGCAGCACCTCCATATTTAAACTTAGATCTTTCATTGTAGTGTACTAATTAATGTATTCCCTTTAATTTTTTTTAAAAAAGAACGATCTGATTCAATTAAAAGTAGTTCATTCAGTACATTAAAGCTATTTTTAAAAATTAATATGTTTGTCTTCCTGGGCAAAACAATGTGCGTTATGTATACCTCCAATACACTGACTAAAACTTCTTTCTACAGTAATTTAATCTTTTAGTTTATTGTTAATTTATATTTCCTGTATTGTAACATACTTAAATCTTTGGTAATAATGTATGGACTGCCTATAGATGTAGTTGTGTCAACTGCTTGGTGATTCATGATGATGCTTTAACATGTGTTTTACAACTGATGACTTTCTTATGTTTAAATAAAGAAAAAGATTGATTTAAAACAGAGTTAATGGGTATCTGATAGTATTGTTTTATATAGTACACAACAAATATATCTTAAGGATATTTGTTATTTTAAATAAAATAACTTAATTTTCGTAAGATATTGTTATAGTTTTTGTAGTGCACGGTAATGCTTCAACTATTTTATTTTAATTCTGTTCTTTGGCATTAACCAGTTTCTGGTGAAAATTAAAAGTATCCTTGAGACAGAATGGGAATCTATAGAATTAGGAGGCACTGAACTGACAATTGTCTCCTTTTGTGCCAATCAATAATTTCTGTAAAGTCCTTAAAATAGCAAGAAAAAAATTTCTTCAAAAATAATTTCTTTATTATAAACATTGCTTTCTCTGACCCATTACTTCAGAATTACATGTTTATTTTTTGAAATAATGACCTATTGTATTAGAAGTAGATTTTACCATTTTTAAATACTATAAACTGCAAGTAAAACATGGGCTGGTCCCCCTATCTAGTTTTCGAATTGATTTTACAGAATATTTGTTGGAGTGATTAGCAAATGTATATTGCATTTGAATGGATTTTCCTTGATGCTTATTATGCTATTGCTGTAATATTAGAAGATATGGAAGATGTATAGAGACAAGTGTACACATGGAAATCTGCATAATGTAAACGTCAAGTTATAATAACAAAAATTCATAACCTTATAAAAAAATAAAATTTAAACAGTTGTTTATATATGAACATTTTAAAGTTACAAGATGTTGCTTTCAAGGTAGTTTGTAAACATGTAATATTAAATGTTTTAAAATGTTAGCCTAAAAAATTAATGAATTATCATTAATATCAATATTAACCATAAAATATGCATCAGTGTTATGTGTATGAGACATTGTTGATACAAACAAAAAGTATGTTTTGTAAATGTCAAGAATGTTTTGTTGAACCATGAAACGTAAATATAGACCATATATACAGAGAGCATATATCTTGTAATGTTGTGATAGAGATCCTTTTGAAGTGAGAATATTCTGTGAAATACATTGTAATAGACGAGTGTTCTGAAGGGAGTAAAATATAACCATTTTCTAAAAATGGGAACAAAAGTTTTCTTCTGTATATTTCTTTTTTCAGCATAAACCAGTGCTTCGTAGAATGTACCCAGTGGTTTATTGTGGAGCATTGCTTTTAGAAGCAACATTTCTGTTGTTAGTAGTTTGGATATTTATCTCCAACTTTCATGTTATTTATTTTACTTGTAAATAATGTTCACTGTGTGTAGAACTTAATGTTCAAATTCCAAGCAATACTCACACAACCCTTCAATTCAGAAAGCATGCCTAATGAACAGAAAAACTAATATGATGCTGATTGCTTTCTTTCATTATATACACATACTGAAAAAGAGCATCTGTGTGAAACTTTAAGTCAATGCAAGAAGCACCATTAGGACCAGCAGCAGCTAACATAGTCACTGAGTAAAACCTATGATAAGTGCCAGCAGTCTGCAGAAGTAGTCACATGAAGGAAGCCAATAATGGGTTGAAATCTGCAATTTATGTGATGGTAAGGCATCCTAATCAAGAAAGCAGAACTATACAAAAATAGAATAAATTATCGAAAAATAAATTACCCCCCCTCCCCGCAAACATAGAAAACTCAGAGAATTATAACTGTTCATAACTCTAATCAATAAAGGCTAAGAAGCCAACAACGCACATAACAATAACTAAATACCAACCAGAAGATGTTAAAGTTGATAACCTCAAACCCCCCAAAAATGAAGTAGGAATTAATCTACCCTTATGAATGTATGATCTGAAGCTTTCACAGCGACTAAGAATAATGAAGAAAAATAAATAACAATAAGCAAAAATAAAAGATAAATAAACCAACTAATTTCAAACAAACATAAAGGAATAAAAAAATTAAAATATAAATCTTAACACTGATATATTATGCAAGCAGGCTAACTCAATTACGCGTATTCAAGTCCGACATATTCACATGCGACAACGTCATTCTAAACGGCAGTACTCATAGCTGTAGTGTGGGGTTGGGTCAAACTTCATTGAAGGAGGTACTTAGTGTTGTAACTTAGTTACGTGTTAAACATAAGAGGGGAGCACCTTACGGCTTATGGCTGCGATATAATTCAGAGCTTGGCCACTAGAGGACTACACCTTAATGGCGATGCCACAAATCATTGGCATTCACCTAAATACCTCTTCGCATATCCTATTATCCGGATACAAGATTGAAACTTCGAAAATATCAAAATGGCATCTTTTCTACATACAAGCTATAGGCAGCGCATACAGTCAAATACATCGCGCGTACTAGGTGCTGTCATCTATCCGCATCTGAAAGTAAACTATTCTAAAAGCATTTAGATGATCAGTCGGTAACACTGTTAGCTACAGCGTATGAAACATTACCTGTGAAGCAGTGTCTGTGTCACAGATTAATGTATAAGAAATAATTTTTTGTGAGTGGAGAGCCTATTATGAATGAAGATAAATATGTTGTTGAAGGATTGTATGGTGTATATTTACTGTATTGCACAAATCCGGAATATGAAGGAAGAACGTATATCGGATATACAGTAGATCCGAACAGAAGAATTAAACAACATAATAGAGGCACACATTCTGGAGGAGCTAGGCGAACAAATAATCGAGGGCCTTGGTTAGTTTGTGTTTCATGTTAAAAACGGAATTCTTGTATAATATACTTATTACACAAAGGGGCTTTTGCCTTATGTATTTCATGAACTTTTTCTGCTAATGTTGTTCGTTTCTTTCCTCAAGGGAAATGGTCTTACTTGTTTATGGCTTCCCGAATGATATATCAGCCTTAGGGGTAAGCACAGTTTGAAATATTTATAACGTTTCGTACATTAGAATTTGTCTGTGAACTTACGTTTATTCATAAAGGGGAAAAAACCGTATTTAAAGTTTTGTCACTCACCCGCCTTTATTTTATGCTTCTTTGCACTTAACCTAACCAAAATATACCATATTTGTCTAGCACCAGGCACTTACTAAGGCGTTCTTTGTTTTTGTACTTTGGTTTTCAATACTTATCCAGAAACCATATAAACAGAATCCAGTTTTGTTGCAGTGTTGGGAATCACAGAGGTTATGTAATTCAAGGTGGTGTAAAAAAAATGAAAATGTACTTTATAATTTTTCATTGCCTGTAGTTTCATTGTATGCAGCTAGCCCAGGATAGAGTCTTATATCATTGAGATTTGGGTGAACCAGACATAAAATGTACATGGAGGAAAAAATATGTGAATGAAATATGTTGGTTGGGAAACCTAATGTATACCTTCTGGGATCCCAAGGAATAGTTGAGAAAGTATTATTAAAGTACACAGAATGGAAATAAATTGTGAGGATGTGAACTAGATTGAACTGGCTAAGGATAGGATATTATAGTAGTGGTGGGAATTTCTTGATTTGATTTTGAAGTGATGGTAATGTATCTTAGGGCTCCATATCAGGATGAAATTTCTCAAAATAGTAGAATAGCAATTGTTGAAGGAGTGTCCTAGGAATTAGCTGCATAAGATTTATACTTTATGTATGTCATAACTGGTGCATTGATAGATGAACTTTCATGTCCTTATTTGAGAGGTTTTAGTATGAAATTAATTTGTTTAACCTTCTTATAATATTTATATCCAGTTTGAATGGGCTTGGCAACATCCTGATCGTTCACGTCGTTTAAGACATGTTACAAAGAAGAAGCATCATGAAAAAATGTACGATTTCCACTTGCGTGTCTTGTCAGAGATGTTACGAGTGGGACCTTGGAACCGGCTAGCTTTGACCATTCGCTGGCTGAAACAAGAATTTGCTCGAGAATTTCCTGTAAGTTCATTCTTCATATTTACTTCACCTTATTTTTCTTTCTACAGCTTAAATTGAAACTTACAACTTCAGTGAGGGAGATAGCAATGCAAACATGACTATAATTTGTGATGCAAGTAAAGTTTCTCTACCAGAATTAAACTTTTACTTTGCAAATGTAATACTTGTGTGCTAGGGCAGTTTTCATTGTAGGACTGTCTTAAGAATGTCTCTAGAAGTGACATTGTGGTATGTGTTCTAATACTAGATACATCAGCTCTTCACTTAAAATGATGTTATGTTTTATGTTGATACACGAGTTAACACCAGGGGGCAGAATCCTTGAGAAATTAATAATTGCTTATCTAGTGAAGAAATTCATGAGATTCGTTACTGAGTTTATACCAGCCAACATTGATGTTTATTTTGTTGAAGCCCTGAGCTTCGTATGGACCTTAACCATCGATACATAATTTCATTGGAGCCGCTGAAGACTTGAAAGATTTAAACATCATTATTATCAATACCAGTCACTACTGATTTAATTGTGAATTATTAATATGGAAACTACATCCTACAAGGTGTTGGTAATATTCACTATTTTAATATTTTATCTCATTTATACATGTAAATTGGGGGCTGGATGGTAGTTACTATTTTACTTTTATTTTTATTATTTTATATATTTTAATCATAGCAAATATCACACGCAGTTCAGTATGTCCTTTTTATGCACCACTCGTAGATAGTTATAGCCGACTGAAACGTAGTGGTGGAATAAGTCACCGCTAAGGAATAAAAGTTACGTAGACAGAAAAACACTTGTTATTGTTACACTTGATAGTAGTATGAGTGTTATTAAAAGTTATGACAACGCTTAAAATATATCACTCAAATGGCAGGTAGTACTTGTTTCACCCTTAAACTTTTAAAGTGCACTTGTAACTGTATGTACATTTTGCTCCGATGTTCCATAATATAGCATTTTGTAATAGAATGCATTTTTCTATTTTGTTTAATTCTCAAAAGGTACCCTAATATCATGATTTTTGTGAGATTGTTATTCAGGTAGGAATTTTATCTTTAAGTGCTATTTATATGGTCTTTGTATTTGAAAGAGATGATTTTTTTACAGAGTGACCTCTCCCCACCACGTCACATGCCCATAGCATATGGTCCTGTTATAAGTAAGAAAATTGGTCAGTCGCAAGGCACCACTTCGCAGACATCTGTTCAAGATGATGATAAGTGTCTTTGCTATTTTTGTTATGAAGTAGTTTGCCAGTCTGAGAAAATTACATGCATTTCTCCAGGATGTTTACTAGCAGCACACGTCATTTGCCTTGCGAAAGTGTTCCGCAAGGGCAGCTTTATTATAGCAGTAGAAGGACGTTGTCCAGAATGCGACGCACATATTCTCTGGGGAGACTTGGTGCGTAAGATGAGAGGTTGTTACAGTAATCTTACATCAAGTGGTACTGATTCTCGTGCACATTGTGACTGAAAGAATGTAGGCATCACATTCTTTCCAGACCTTTCTTTTCTAAAATAATAGAAACCGTCACTGATCAGAGTTTTATAAATTTGTATTTTAAGTACCACATTTACCATTGTTTTGTGTTATATTTTTGGTGGTCATGTCAAGTCAGATTTGTATGTTTGTGGCAGGGCTGTGGAGTCAGTACTAAAAACTCCGACTCCGACTCCTTCATGAAAGCTCAATATGTATTAATAATGGTAAACCTACTAAAATGGTAAATGGTACCACAAAATATTTCATCACCACCACGTTAATCATCAGGCTACTTTTTGGACTTATAACCTATATTTAAATATACGAGGCCTGCAGTGGCCGCGCGGTCTGAGGCGTGGGCCTTGTGCCGCTTGGTCGCTGGGACCGTGGGTTCGAATCCCACTCAAGCCATGGATGTTGTCCTGTGTACAGGTAGAGGCCTTGTGACCGGCTGATCCCTCATCCAAGGAGTTCTACCAATTGTCTAGATCAGAGCCAATGAAAAGTTGGGACCCGCAGTGCTCAGGCACTTGAAGAACGGGTCGTCCCAGTATCCCAGTATTTAATTATACGTCTAATGGTTATTGCAGAAATCTGTTGATTTGTAGACTAGTTGTATTCTTAAGATACAAGGCATCCCACACCATGTGGCTCAACGCGTCGTTGAATCTCCCTAAGCGTGAGGCCACCAGCAGCCCACATGGTAGCGAAAGTGTTCTTCAGATTTTATTTTGAGGTCGGAGTCGGTACATTTTTACCGACTCCAACTCCGACTCCACAGCCCTGGTTAGTGGAATATAGATTATAGCGTGGGCATGGCCGGGGCATGACGCTCTCCCCAGTCTATAGCTGAGGCTAAGAATGGGTAGGAGCTATGCCTCTACTCCCCCCCAAGCGCCTACATGGCGTATACCACGACAGCTTTACTTACCACTATGCTTTGTAGTTTTGTTTACATACACATTATTTCTCCATAAGCTTGATTATAATTCATGTTGTTACTCTGAGTACCTGATGTCCATAAAATATTTTCATCCATCGTTATCTATTTCTTGTCAATTCCTTTGACTCCTCCTCTGGTTCTTTCCACATTTTTCCTTCCATGCCATCGTATTCTGTTATTTGTTAATTTACCTTCCAAACTGCTTATATAAAACTAATATATATAGTTATCACTTGGCTTTAAAGGATTAATTAAATTCTGAACATCCATAACTAATTGGTAACATTTTACTGTTTTTTTTTTATTTCTGTAGTTTCTTCTTTAACTGTTCTATTCGTCATTATTTTATTTCCTAAGTACTTAAAATTTTCCACCTTTTTATTTCGTGATACCTGTATAATGTTTAAATACATTCTCCTTTGGTTTACGTTTCTTTACGCACATCGGTAGACCTTGCAATTTTTTATTCAAATTTTGCATTAGCAATGTTTTCCAGTGATGACCAATGGGATTTTAAGGGGCTTTTGAGAATATGTAGTGAAACTTTGATTATTGTAACTTTTTGCCATAACTGCTTGTGCCCATCCATTAAAAATAAATTGATTCCTCTATGTGATTGTATTTAGTAGGCATTAACTAATTTGCTAGTAGATTTTAATTATTTGTCATTAAATGACTGCTAAAACGTGTGTGTAATCCTGTTCATTCTGTTGTTTTTTAACTTAACTGTAGACTGTTTTATAGTATAAAATAAAGTACAGGTACAAAAACTTGTAAGAAAAGTATTTATTTATTTTTTTCTACGTAATTTTGTCTCTGTGCAATGTTTTCCACAGTCTTCGTGTGTTGTGGTGCAGTTTATAAAAGTTCGTTTAAAACCGCGTTCTCTTTTATTCGTGTTCAGTAATCAAAGTCTAAGTCGTCGTCATCTTCGACTCCCGGAGGCACAAATATTCCACCGAAGAACTCTGAGATGTTCTCACCAAATCCCATTGAAGTGGCAATGCCGTACACTAATCGAAGTACCAGCAGTTGGACGAACTTGATGACGTTGGTTTCGCGCGATTGTATCTGCTTCTGTTTGTTGTTCTTTCTTCTCCGAGCTTCACTCGCACCCTTTTGGGGGGGAAAAAACAAAGATTTTAATTACTTTCCAGCTTTTAGTGCCCGTGTACATTACAAGTGCAGCTTTCGCTTTTGAAATTATAGAACAGTTAATTGTTCTTTTGCAAAAGAACTTATTTTGACAGTAAGTTCTACACTTCGCAGCTCACAGCCTTAAAATAGGTTTTAGAGGAGAAACAATGTAATTACATGAACTGGGTTGAACTATAGGACTTCTTTCTATGGCTTGTGGATAATTCGCACGGTAACGAATGTGTGAGTTCCACAAAACAGGGAATTTCTTGACTGCTAGAGTTGTTATTAGCTGTTTAGTAAAGAGGATGTAGGATTGTGTTAGCGTTAAACCGAACGGAATAGCACAAACTACTTATGGATCTTCTGGTTCCACGTCAGACGCGGTGATGGGGAGACGTCTGTTAAATTAATGACGCTGTAAGAATACGTGAAGTGGGTGCCATTATGTCGGTATGTAGGTCACATAATGGTTCACAAGGTAATACTTTAGCACGGTGAATGTTGCAGGCTTCCGAATCTAGTTTGTTGCTCATTATAGACAGGTTCAATGTTTTGTGAGCCATGTATCATTACAATTACGTAAGCAACTATACAGACGTCTCTCAAGTACCTCTTCATTTCCTGACATCTGATCGTAACGGGATTTGCATTGTAAGAACGTATTCAGCTTACCAGCAAGAAAATTGCTGTCAGTGCGATAGTGAACACAATTTTTCTCAGAATTGGGCCCATGGCCTCGTTATAACAGGAAGGAGAATGCAGAAAAGACGAGTCTCAGCTAAACCGCAAGGACCATCCTGAAAATAAAACATAATTCTTCATTAGGACATGTTGCGACTCCGTTATCTGCGTTTAAATTCAAACCTCTGTCGCAGCCCTGTGATTCATAAAGAGAATTTCTCATTCCAAGTTCAGCTTATAAAATAGATGAATTTTATTCTGGGTTGGTAGAACTTTACTGATGTTTCAGAGGTTCTTTACTGTCAGGGCGATGTTGATCTGAAGATGGAGGCAGCAAGCACCTCTGAAACATCGGTAAACTACTCGCCACCGCAAGAACCCGAGGCCTTCGCGAAAGGAATTCCATTCCACTGGGCGCGTTAAACAAAGCTGATCTTCATCTAGAGGTCAAATTTTCCTGGTTTTCGTCTTTCCGTTTTCTCTTTGGTCTACCTGCCTCTCTTCCTTCACTCTACCGGTCACATACTTTCCCGATTCCTCCGCGAGTGCCCGTTCTGTGTAAGCTTCATAAAATGTATTGCTAAAGTTTAGTATTTCTTTAAGAACTGTTTTGTTATCCTCCCATCTACGTCAAATCCTCAATTCAGAATGGATTTTATATTAAAATTCTGCCCGTATTTGCTGCACGCGCGACCCATCTAATCCTTGACTTTATCGCTGTAATAATATTTGTAGAAGAATGTTTCTTCCAGCCTCGTGTAAATTCTCGTCTTTTAGGTCTAAATATTCTCCATAACACTGTTCCCGCAGGCATTTATTTAGTCCCTTGCAGTGATTGAGCCAAGTTCAGTTCATCTCTTCGTCGGAACTTGCCAAGTGGATGTTCGTGCATGTGCCATATGGTACCTCACCTCCGAAGCGGCTGTCAAAAGGCTTTTGTTACCAATGAAGTGCAGGGAATGGAGCAGAGAGGCCACAGAAATAACGGCAAGTGTGAACTGCTGGCCCGTTCAAACTTAACTCGTCATACCCAATAACTACAAATTATCACCTGCGAGGAAAATTTTACCCGCGTGACTTACATACTGCGCACAGAAACATGACTAGGAAGTTTATCTGACCACAGAACACCGTTGTGTCCCTTATTACATTCTGAAATAGGAATTTCTCGTCTTTATTTGCTCGCTGTACACCTAAGTCGACACAACGGTTCCCCTTGGCTAGCGGCACTCGCGTACAAACATTCTTATCTTGTTTATTTAACGACGCTTTTTCATAGAGGACAGTGAATCATGAATTAGAAAGAATGTGGAAGGAAGAGGTCGTGGCCTAATTTAAGGTACTGTTCTGACATTTGCCTGGAGGGGCTGAGGAGAACTACGAAAATCCCCAGCCGGTCTCCGAGCCGAGATATGAACCCAGAACCTCCCGAATACGAAACAGGAGTGTAACCACTCGACCACGATGTCTACATTTTGTGTATTGGTCATCCTTGATTTGTGCTATCCTAACCTAGTTCCAACTGCATTTTAGTTGGCCACAGAGCCACAAATATATGTCGGTTAGTAGATGCCGTATTCGGGAGGTCTCGGCCCGGCCCCGAGACCGGAAATTTCTGAGTTATTTTCATGGGTTTCCTCTTCCTACAGCCAAATAGTACCTTAAGTTGGGCTACGACCACTTCCTTCCATATCCTTTCTATCGTCTGAGTTACTTACAGTGTAGTTAAATATATCACAGATGAAATAATAGATACCGTTTCAATCAAACTGACTTTATGTGTACCCCTGTTTCAGACGTAATTAAGTAAACGAAAATTGCATGTCCTGCTGGAATACAGACGTTTCGCCAATAGAAAACAATTTGAGGCCCGATTTTTCCGTGCAGATTTTGATCACAGTCGCTTTGATTGCAATTTCCATCCGCCCATCCAACCACGAGTACTTCATGTGGTACAGTTTTAGATTCCGAAGTATCACACCATGCAGGTTGCAGAACGACGTAGATGGGAAGATATTATTAAAATTAGCCTTAAATAAGTAGGATATTAGTGTGCGGACTGATTTCTAGGGGGCGAGCTTTTCTAAACACTGTAATGGACCTTCGCTGAGCAACTGATAGCTTTCCAAGACGGACTTCAATCCATGGAGTCGTATTTTGTAGGTCTTTTTTTCAAAATCCGAAGTTCATATAAATACTATTTAAGAATTCAGTTCTTACTGAAGGAAAACGCGCTCGCACATGGTCGGCAGATGCATTTTGTGCGACCTGCGTGCATGTTTGCAAACCCCTTGGCAAGCTGTGCGCTGATAAGTAGTTCCCTGGTAACAGAAAAAACATTTGTTGGTCGCTGCGATTACATTATTTAACGTGAATGACGTCATCAAGAATTAATCGATTTTTATTAGTGGGTTACGTGCGTATCGCAACGACATAAATTAATCATATTAAAATATTACTCGAACATTAGCAGTGTTAGATATTTTACTATTGTTCGATTTTGTTAAATAAAATTGTTGAGTAATTTGTGAACCTATGTGCATCAATAGGCCAAAGTCAATAGAATTTGTATTGAACTGCCATAACGTTTCATTAACCCCAAGTCGTAAAGCAGGGATTAATGTGGCCCAAGGTCTGTAAACGTTTGTAAATCCCTGCCTTAAATTAAAGTCGGTGATAAGAGATGAAAATAGAAACGAAGTATACCAAGCAAGATACGTAATATACGTCAACTGGTTACAAATATGTACGTTTTAGTTCGTTTATTTAGACTTACTTTAAAATGAACCAAACGTGACAAAATTTAGTAGGTCTACTGTCATAACCCTGGAACTTTTATAAGCGGACAGTCAGATATGACTAAATTATTCAGTGCTTTCTTCTGTTTTTCTCTTTTCCGAAACATAGCCGTACCTGAGTTAATGCTGATCCATGTTGTTTTTTGTCGGAATTAGGTTCCTCAGATGCTGTTAGATTTGTTCTCTGTGCATTGGATGTATATTTAAACTTACGACAATTCCAATTAAATTAACGCTATCGATGAAAATGTTACGTGTGAAAATTCTATAATAGAAAACAATTGAAAACCGCGCTGGTACGATCGTCTCCCTACCAGTTATTTAAAAAAAGAACACCTTTATAACACTTGTAAACAGTATGAAAGATTGTCGCTTGTTGTTTGCTTTTGTGCACGAGATCTAGAATTACTTGTCTGACCACCGTCTGGTATCGTACTGCTTCGTCCACTTCGATGCTTGTCTTAAAACAGGTGCCCAGAAGGATTGAAAAAAAGTTATAACTGTAAAAAGTGCTGTAGGACACAATGGAGGAACTGTGACGTGGGGAGGATAAGCGAAGTGGGACAGTGGAATCCCATAATCATACAATTAGTGGTCCGCGGACCCTAATCGCCTCCGACTTCCTTGTAGGAAGTACGAGTAGTTTAATTTAATAGATAACATTTAGAAATTCACACAATTTACTCAAATAAAAATAACTACAAAGAAAGTCATTTTAAATTGAAAACATTAACTCATTTTATTTTTAAATTTTAAAACAGAAGACATGTTCTGCAACTGCGATTGCATGCGACGAAGTATTCAGAATTTAATGTTATAATAACCAATCGATATGTCGACAATTGATTAATGATAATTGGTTTAAATTATCGATAGATTACACGTGGAAATGTTGGGACGCATTCCTCCCCACACAAACAAGCACACATCGTCTGTGTCATCTGTGTAATCGAATTTTGTCTCTGTCCGTTCGCATTTTTGACTTCTCGTTCCACTGGACTGATGTTGGTGAAATTTGGTGCGTAAGTACTGCGTTGAAAGTTTTTGGGAGAAACTGAAGTCGGACTTCAGAACTTTCTGAAAGAAGAATTTAAGCAGGAGGGGATCATCACAGAAAGCAGATTTATTACGCGGCGTAAAATACGCCTATATATCAAGATCTGTATTCTTATGTTAAACATTTTCAATTGTACTGATTATATTTAATGAAATATGAGGCAGATGATTGTATGTCTTTGCCGTCTAGTTGATTTGTATTTGAAATAAATAGACATTAAGACCAATAAGAACTACGAACTCGCTAGAAAGCCTTCTGAACTCAAAACTGGAAATATTTGCGCTCTCCAACATTCAGAGTTATTTCTTGAGCCACCTACAAATGTGAAGCACAGTCTAAAAAAATCTGCAGTCATGACAATCTGGGTGATGTACCTGAATGGGAAATATGTTGCAAATGCAGAATTGCGTTCACGGTTTTAACACGGCGTAAGGATTCCAAGGCATTTGATCCACATTGGCTCTATCTTAGGAACATATCAGTCAGCAGCTTTGATTTATATTCATGTGTCATTTCAGAATAATACGTGACTTCCGTTTTGTCTATCCATTTCACGTACAAATATTTATTGAATCTGGCACACTCATCACTTAATCAGGGTACTGACGGTGGCTTAAGAATATACTTAGACGCCCATTGTCTTAAGCCGCCCAAACAATAGGATCGCGGGATCAAATCTAGCTTGAGTTTTACTTTTCCACACTTTCGTGTGTTGTTTTGTCTTCTATGAAGGTTGAATCGTTCCTCTGTTCTGAGATTTGGTGTCCTCGCTGCTGTGGAGTGGAGGTCGTGATACATCAATATCAATCCGAAGTAACTAATTGTTTAACCTCATTTTCAATTTGTTATTGGAATGTAATAAGTAATATTAAATAGTGCCTTATGTGTATTAAAATTGCAGCCAGCTAAGGGAAAAGCAGGCAAACTGCAGAGAAAGAATTGTGAAACCCCCACGAACTTCCTCTGTTTCGGCTTTGCTTAGGACAGATCCACAAGGAATGTTTGAAAGTCATCTTAGCTAGAGATTTGTTTGTTCAATGGGTGGAAATCTACCTCCCATTCTGCCTGCACCCCAAAGCTGTCAATGCAAAATGTATGACCTGTAACTGATATTATTTAATTATTCTAGTGACTTGGTAATTTGCCGTTTGTATTACGAAAGCGTGAACATTTAAACCTGTTGGACATCTTAAATTAACTTAGCATTCCGATAAGACCAAGCAAGAAATGTGCTGATGGGCTGTCGTCCAAGACACAGGGACACAGTGCAAGGTGAGTTATGTCTTACATGACAATCCCCTAACACTGAATGAGTTACAGCTGTTTCCAGCCTGTATTTGTCAGGCCTTAGGAGATAAACGCTGTTTTTCATGATTATTTTAAATAAGGTAACCGAGTCTTGTGGAAGTTGTTATATTCTGAGGCATATGATTCTCCGCTTCAACAGACGGAATTCGGGATTTTGTCTCAATGTAATATAAATTAAAATTAATGATAGATCTATACAGATTAACTATATGCCACGGTCTTCCAAATTTTTCGCATGAAACAGTCGAATCTAGAAACATGGGAGATGCTGGGTGATTCATAAAGAACTATTTCGTGCAAAGACCGCATCATAATGTATGGTAAGTTATGTGAAAACTCCGTCTCTGACACTGAAGTTATAACATTTTGGGTGTCAACGGGCCGCTCAGAAGAATAGACCTGTTCGAACATATGACTGGAGAAAATTTGATACTGAGATCTTTCATAATTTGTATGCTTTGCCATATGTTTTCAACAAACGAGAATTTAGCGACCAAGTCACGGCATTACAGGCGTGACCTTTACATTTGTAGCGTAGAAAACGCCACTACATGAAATAGTTTCATTTGATGTTTAGATTTTAAGTTTTGGTTTGATTTTTTTAATGTCTTGGCAGTCTTGAATACCACTGCAGTCAATCAACAATCTGTAATCGAATCGATGTTTTAATTAATAATTTGTTCCGGATATTTTTATCATATATCAGTGTGAATATTTATAATAAAAATTTCTTAATTTTATAGCGAGGATTTCCCAAGGAAAAAGTCATTTAATAAAAGATAGTAGGAACAATAGGGCTATATTCTTTTGTCGTCAACATATTTTATGGTATAATCTTCGCGATTGTTGTCGGATAAAAAGTAAGTTTTTTAGACGGTGTTACGTCATATTAGTGTCACGGTTAGATTAACATGTATATTGTTTACTTAAGATAATTTCAAAACTTCCTGGAAAAGGCCGTCTGACAAATGGGAACCACAGGGATTATCGCTTAGTATTTTGCATATCGTACATGCGACAACATAGTTTCCGGCGTATTTACGTTATATGAAGTTGGCATGAATCATACTGTCAGCGTTATCACTATTCAAACTGGCGGTGTAAGCTCGGATTTTCAAAGCGACACGATCTGCGTTATTTGATGAGTTACATTAGGAAACTGTGGTACGTTTGTTGTCGTAGGCAATATTCTCGGGAGATATTTGTCGAAGCTAAAACTTACTACACCATTTTATGTTTCTGGGTGTCTGCGCACGTTCCGGATTGAAAGGTCTGGTAGTGAAATGCTTTTACTTAATCATTCCTGTTTTACATGTTGTCATAAGTTGTGCTCGTAGTTTTCTTGTAGCAGAATTGTGAATAGTGGATTTTCTTTTTTCGGTTCGTGGTCAGTTTCTCTGGACATCAATGTATGTCTTTATGCATTAGGTCGTGAATGTAAATCGGATTTGGTAGAGAGTGTAAATTTAAATGAACGAGTGTCGTGTTGACTTGTTTATCGATTTGATTACGTCTCATAAGAATTTGACAGCGAAACAGGTAAAAGGCTAACAATGTCTGCTAGCATGCCCTCATGTGACATGTGTTTTCCAACAATGGCCTCAGAACTTGTTGTGCAGCACTGTGTTTCGGTTATTGTTGTCTCATGTGGTTCAGTATCGCTACGCAGCTGTGTTACAACAATACCCCTTTCCCATTGTTGCGTAAGTGTGTTCAGCAATAGGGCCACGGTTACCATTGCTTATGTTTGTCATGCAAGATGCCTACCTCTTAGTAAAGATGCGACCAACAGTTAGACGAATACGGGCTAATAAGGTGTTCGGTATTTGCTCATGCAAAATTGTAAAGAATCCTAGAAAATGGGCTGATAGCGATCAACACTGAAGAAATGAAACTGTGCATGTCTAGGATTCAAGATTATTGTTGTTTGAAAGCAATAAAGTATATCAAATAACTGACGTAGTTGTCTTAACGATGAGCATGTTAAAGGTTTTCTAACTTTATCATAGTCAGTTTTAAGAAAATGTAACTGTAATTTCAAATTATGATGTGGACAATGAAATTGCTCTCTTTAGTGTCTTATTCGGACAGGTTTTCTGCCCATTTATTGCCTTATCCAGCGGTCCCTTTCGTCAGGGTAAACATTAAGCATTCAAGTCATTTAGTTCTGAGTTCTGGAATGTTCTGTACCTTAATTCCATATACACTACGCTTCCATGGTATGACTCATACACGCTGGAAAACTTCATAGTCTATAAGGACATTAATAAAATTGTTGTACTTTGTTATTGTAGGTGCCTTCGAAAGTGAGAATGGCAGTTTTGAGCGAAGACAGTGGGCAATGGAAGATGGTGTTCCTGTTTCTGATTGGCTGTAATTATGCCATTGTTGGCATTAACCACACTCTGCCCACATTTCAAGGCTACACACCACGGTATTTCTGCCAGGTAATCCATGAATATGAGATTAGGACAACATTTCCTTAGCTTTGGGACATTGCAGTATGGTGATGTGAAACTAATTTTCAGTGCGCCTATGGCGGCTATTACGTCAACATCTTCAGGTCACATGGCATAAAATTCATTTTCTTATGTATGATTTGAGGTTTTCACAGCGGTGAGTATGAAGATTTCTGTCTTCTGGGTTGTTGCGCTGTGTAGT
>NW_019060737.1:258658-273084 GCF_000696155.1 Zootermopsis nevadensis | reverse complement strand
TCATCAGGGCGATGAGTATGAAGATTTCTGTCTTCTGGGTTGTTGCGCTGTGTAGTATGGTCGATGTTAACCAACGTTTCAGAGGTCATACTGCCTCCGTCATCAGGGCGATGAGTATGAAGATTTCTGTCTTCTGGGTTGTTGCGCTGTGTAGTCTGGTCAATGTCCACCAACGTTTCAGAGGTCATACTGCCTCCGACATCAGGGCGATTCTGAACAATGCCTCAACTCATTCATTGTTTACAGGTTGACAATGTCAGTGCAGTAGTTGAAGGATGTGTGAAGGACCTTAATTCCTCTCTAATGCAAACTGAACAAAGCTGCCCACAGGGTTATCAGTTTAAATCCGATCGTGATGACTGGACGGTTGTAACTGAGGTAAATTAAAACTAATGGTACCTACTAACCTAGATATGGCACACTGACAACAGGATGAACAAAACTAGGTTCATCCAACATAATTTGCTGACTTTTATTTTCTGAGTACAAAGAAAGACAGTAATAATTGTTTTCTTTCTCAGTGGCAGCTGGTATGTGAACGGCGTTTCCTACGCCCCTTGTTAGCCACAATATACTTTTGTGGTGTAACGGTGGGTGCTGTCGTATTTGGTATCTTGGCTGATCAGTATGGGAGGCGTCCAGTGGTTCTGATCTGTCTTTATGCTCAGGGGCTAGTGGGTGTCTGTTTGTATTTTGTACAGTCTCTTGCAGCTTTCATGGCTCTCCGTTGTATTCAGGGATTCTTTATACAGGTAAGGAAATTATATTATTATATGCCTTTTTGATATCAGTAAAAGCCAAACATGTGTCTTTGCCAAATTTCCATTTTTTTCTAATATCTGTATTTAAATGTGTTTCTGGAGGAGGTTTGACACAGTGCTTGAAAATTGGGCAGCAATGAGAAAAATAATTAAAAGTGTTTGTAATATTTAATGTCATGTACTTACTTGAAATATTCAGAGCCTTCAGTATGGCTATGCTTATAAGATGCATTGATATGCAATTCGAAAACAGAATGGCTGCCTCAGAATTAGTGCTTACACAAGGTTCTAGTGAGAGATAACAAATGAATGCTATCTTAAACATACACAAATTTTTGTAGGGTTTCTAAGTGTATCATGGACTGACTGCGGTAAATAAACACTTTGATGAGTGCCAGAATATTGCAGTGAAAGGGACCAGTTCTTTTCTCTTTATTGTACATAATAATGTTCTTGTGTCATTTGATGCTGTTTAATCCCTATAGTTGAATCAGTAATTAACCAGAAATCTAAACAGAACTTATTCATGTAATCTCTTAATTTTCTAGTAAATGTCATTGTGATTTGAAGAAAATCATCAAATGCAGGTAGCTGAATCTGTTTCATTTTGACCAAAATAACTGTGTGATTTCTTTACCAGGGTTTACAGGGCACGACATATACTCTCATGGTCGAATTGTTTCCCCAAAAGTTCCGTACTGCAGTTGGTGTTGTGCTTGAGTTGTATTGGGCAGTTGGATTGATTTATCTTGCTGGGGCATCATACTATGTACCAGGCTGGCGGTCACTGGAACTGATACTATCCATACCCACAGCAGTGACTTTGCTGTATGTCTGGTAAGTACCTTCCCTCTTGCATATGTAGCACAGTACTAGAAACCTTAGTTAGAGTTGTTGCTTTCTGAGCTCACAGTGGTTCACAGGTAAAAGTAAAGCTACCCCACTACATGCCATTTAGGCACTTGACATTAGCACTAGTTAGAGGTGAGTGGTCAGCATCATGTCACAGCTGTGCTTTATCCCAGGGAAAGGACCCATGGTACCCACTGGATAGGTTGTGTTGGCCCCAGAGGCTGGAAGAAAAATTCTTTGTTCCTGCTGGACAGGTCAGACTCCACGCATGTAGTCCGTAGTCAGACAGCTGCCCCTCACAGGACCTTTAAAATATGAAGTAGATGTCTTAACCATTGTACTGTGATATTTTGTAATATCATTGGCAAGTTTTCTCTCATTTAATATAACGTTTCTATAGTCCCAGTATTATTACTCATTGTTTAAACTTCCTTTCTTTTCTCACTTTGATTTCTAAATCTTTGCAGTAAATTATTATTTTACTGCATATGGCTTCTAAAACTGTTAAAGACATGGTTAATTTTCTAATCAAATACTGTGGATTTCCTGTTTCAAACTGTTTTTGTTATAACTACAGCTGAAGATATTATGAATATATTCCATTTCAGTGACATGTTATTTTTATTATTGTCTTCATTCTAAATAAATATAGGTTACAATAATAGTCGACGAGAGCTTTGAACCTTTGCAGTAACACAGTGCATCTTTTCTTATCTACCAGCTTTGTTCCTGAGTCTGCACGTTGGCTGGCTCTCCATGGCAGAGCAGAAGCGCAGAAAACATGGAAAAGAATTATACTTTTTAAGAAAAGTGATAAATCGAATGACACAAATTCTATAAAGAGTAAGAGTAATGAATTTAAATGTACTGGATGTGATATTGGCTTTCAGAACAAGGTTACAAGCAGGCAATATATCGTAAATAATGTCATGATACAGACTGGAAGTGGCAATGCTGACTCTGGGTATGCAGACACTGATATCCAATTGCGATCTGATCGAGGAGAAGATTGCGAGGGATTGATGAAACAAGATATGGTGGAAGATAAACTGAAAGGAAAAGCAGAAGATTATGCAAGGTGGCAAGATGTCTTTTCAGTTGACGCTGAACATCTGGCAATAATGCAGGATCCCATAAACAGTGTGGGAAACAGAAGTTCTTATTATACATGTAAGCAAGGTAATGGAGATTGTGATAAGTCACAGGACACCTGTTATTTGAAGGCTTCTGATTGTAGCGCTACAGAAGTCAGCCACTTACTGAGTTGTAAAATAACAAATGATTGTAGCGAAACCATAAATGGTGCATACAGAACAGACAACAACAAAAAGCTGGAACTGATTGAAGGTGATGAAGTAGCTGATGTTTCTTTTATGAACACCTTTACCGGTAATCAAAACAGTAACAGCAGTGTGATGAAAGGTGATTATGATGAAGAATTTAAAACTGAAAAGTCATACAAAAAAAGTAATGAGATAATGGAAGGATGTTCACTACACGTAACAAACTCTAATAATAATAATATATATTTCCTTGTCTCTTTGGGATTAAAAAGGAAATTAATGATACACACAAAATTATCAAACATGATTCATTTGGTATATCTAGAAATAGAAATAAAAGTGATCATTTAAATTTTACAGGGAAACAGAATGCACAAGAACTGAAGGATGGTGAAGGGGATTCCATAGGTGTGCAGTGTATGTCTGGAACAGCCAGTGAAACAAAATTGCAATGTGAGGGACATCAAGAGGTGTGCATAAAAAAAGAGACATTAGCTGTTGATGATAACAGAATGAATGCTGTTCTGCCAAGGAGCACATGTAAAATGATTTTAGTGTCAGGAGAAGGATACAGGGCAGTCGGTGGAACTGAAATAGAAAGAAACGGTATTGTGACAGATGACAGTGAAACTATCAGTGTCACTCTGAGCAAAGGAGCTGTCAGAATGAACACTGGTGGTACAGTTGTGGGCCAAGATGGTGGAGTGATCTGTAGTGACATGCCAAAGACATGTAATATTATAGAAAATAATACTGCGACCGATACACCCAAGATGACTGAAACAGCAGCAAAACGAACTGGTTTCTTTGAGCTTTTTAGAAGTGCTGTTCTCCGAAAATACAATCTAATCATGGTGTTAGTGTGGTAAGTTACCAAATTTTTAAAAGTATAAGGGAATATTTTCACAGAATAGACTTATTCTTGACATGGTTGAAAATAATTGAAATGTTGATAAGGCTTCCTGATCCTACATGTTAATGTCACTGAGTGATGATGCATGAGAAAGGAAAAAATAATAATGATGGTCTCCTTTATTCACAGTTTTGGAAGATAAATGAAGGAGACTTTGTTAACATATTTTTTCTCATTGATTGAAATATATTGGTTAATACCACATACATTGCATTAGTATTCAGTTTTCTTAAATTTTGATAGGCTACATTTTATGTCTTTAAACCAAAACAATGTGACATGGATGACTATTTCTTTCAGTCAGACATTTTCATTAATCAGAAAAGCATTAAACCACGTAATTATGTTTTTAATTTTTTCTTTTATTTTTCATATTATGTAAAACAGATTTTTGTTTCTGTCCTGTTGCTTCCATATTTGGCTTGTGCTGCATGTCAACAACAGATAGAACCCTCTGTATGTGAATTAGTGGAAAGGAGGCCATGTATTTTGTGAGGGAGATAAGAAATTTTGAAAACCTATTTAAGATAGGAGGTCTCTTGAGACATCTAAGCATAGATGGAAGAATAATATTAAAATGGATCATAATCAGAGTGTCATTGTGTGAACTTGGTTTCTTATGACTCGGGATAGGATGAGCTTTTGTGAATATTCTGTAAAAGCAGGGAATTTTGTAAATGTTTAGGTTTGGCCACCATAATAGTTTGTTTCAAAGCTGCTCTGTCTTCAGTTATATTATTATGCACACTTGATTATATTGTCTAATCACAGCTTTCTGCTATCATCAAGTGGTGGCAAAAACTGGCTAATAACCCACTCCACTGAAGGAAACTTTTTTATGTTGAACTAATGAAAATAAGTCAGGCACTTCGACAATTTACAACAGTTACTCATTTGTATCATGCAATGTAATTTTTAAGCTCATGTAAGTTGGTCACAAAATATTACTACTACTGCCAAATTTACTTTATGTAATAATTTTGAAAAGAGGTTTCTGTTTGTATATATAGTTATGTGTCTATTTTCTCTGTTACTGATCTGTGATGTTGAATTTTCATAGGTTTAGTGACTCACTATTGTATTATGGCATCATATTTCATCTCCCTGATCTAAATGGTGAAAGGCATATGAATTTTTTGCTGGGTGCTGTTGTGGAAATCTTGTCATATATTTTGGCATACATCATACTGTCTCGATTTGGACGTCGATTACCACTGGCTAGTTTCCTGCTCATAGGTGGTATCATCTGTGTGTTAGTTGGTGCAGTCAGTGTGGTACCAGAAAAAGATGCCTATTGGGTTGGTAAGGAAATATTTCTTATTGCAGTTACAAGAGTCTTTTATTACAATTTTTACAGACTATTTGAAAAAACCATCGACCCATAAATTTCGTGTTGTCATATAACTTGCATGCGTGGATTGAATAATTCAATAAATTTTGCTTATGAAGTGGAATATGGCAGAGGTTCATTAGAAAGTGTGTGCCATTGCATGGTTTGGTGTGGCATTTAAAACCATTGAGATTTTACCACCTTTCACAATCAAGTGGTTAGCAATTCTTCTGCTTATGTGGGTGATACCAAGTTAATATTTTGGTATCTGAAGACCAGCTATCCTGACAGGTTTATCCTGGCTTCCGTCAGTCCCCCACGGAAATGCTGAGACTGCTTTAAATTAGGCCACCAATTAACTGTTTCCTTCCTTCCTTCCTTCCTTCCTTCCTTCCTTCCTTCCTTCCTTCTTCATTAATCATCTTATAATTTTATGCTATATATTCTGAGATACTGGTCACATTGTTAAATAAACCATAAAAAACATACAAATGAAAGATCTTGAATTAAATTAAATATATTTTATAGTTGCAGTCAACAGATGTTAGATCTTGGGTAAGCAAGAATTCATTTTATTTGGTAAAGCATAATGTCCCCTTGGATTCTTATTTCCAGGTCAAACTCAGACAGCAATGGCCATAATAGGTAAAGGTGTTGTAGTAAGTGGCTTTTGCACCATGTTCCTATATACATCTGAGCTATTTCCAACAGTATTAAGAGGTGTAGCTATTGGCCACTGCGGTTTCTGGGGAAGGGTGGGAAGTCTCCTAGCTCCACAGCTGCTGTTTCTGGTAAGTTTAAAAATGAACACAGTCGCCAGAGTGTCCTGCGCTGTAGCCGCGCTGTCTGAGGCATCATGCTTCGGACCGGCAATACGGAATGCGCGCTGGTTTGAGTCTCAGGGGAGAAGAAATTTTCTTATGAGCTTTCGACCAGTGTATGGAACCGGTGCCAACCCAGCATCGTGAGGAAATTGGGGAGCTACAATGAGTAGCATAATCCGGTCAGGAAAGCTAGCAGTGGCTGGGGGTTCGTCGTGCTGACCACATGTCATTCTATATCTGGTTGGATTATCGTTCACCTCTGCTTAGGCATGTGAACGTGAGGCCAGCAGTCAAGCTAGTCGGCTTTGGCTCTCTGGAGCTGTTACACCACGGATTTTAATTTACAGTCACCGGAGTAGAAAGTATAGAGACCCAATCTCTTTCTGAAATGATACTCTAATACTTGGGAAATTCCTTCCATTATTATTAAATAATTCATCAAGATGACTAATAATTATAATAATAGATTAAACAGTAACTTTATGTTAATTAATTAATATAAAAAATCCTCTTAATGATGGTTTTATGCCAGTGTTAGGTAAAGTGGTATAAGTTCTAAACGTTCACAAAATCAAAGAACAGTTTTTGGGAAGTTCTCACAAATTATGTTTACTGATTTTTCAAAAAACTCAAAAAAATATTATTGTTCAATTACGCATGAAATTAAGGTTCAAGTGGTCATTTTCATAAATTACAGATAATATGAAATATAGGTTGTAAAGTAGCAGTCAAACTTCAATAATAATTTTTGGACTTACCCTTTGCCATGTCACCAGCAAGAGAAATTACTACTGTAATGAAAATATGTTTTATATATGCTCATTATAATTAATTTTACCATTTCTGTAGGGTGAATACACACTGCCAGCTGTACCACTGGTTATAATGGGTATTTTGGGGATGCTGGCAGGATTGTCAGTACTTGCCCTGCCTGAGACCTTAGGACGACAATTGCCTGACACAGTGGAGGAAGTTGAAATGTGGATCAGAAATAGGCACCAGCTGTAGAAACTGCTTTTACACAGGTGAACTTCAGATGGCAATAACATTATCTCAGTATCAGTTTTGGTTTTTAAAGTGCCATTTTTTTAATAAAAGACAACTTACATAAGGTGATCAAGAAAATTATGGTTTGATTATAGTGACATCTATTACTACCAGGAACAATAATGCAACTCTCTTCTTCCCGTGAAACTATTTAGATATGGAGTTGCAGAGATCTTTACTTTCACATATCTGTCAAGAGACATCTACTGTATATCTGTGGGTTTTTACTTTGTTCCCATTAGGAATATTGTTAATCCCATCCTGCCCACTTCAGACTAGTTCACGTTCTCACATTCAGTTTCAAAAAATCAATTTTAATATTATCCTCCTATCTCTTTATCATTCTCCAAATGATTCTAAGAGGTTTTCCCCACAAGACTTCCTGGCATTGCAACTCAGAAGGCCACAATCAATGTCTTCTTCAACATGATAACTTCATCTCTCAGATTACATTTCTTGGATTAATCCTAATTAATCTATGCCCTTCTGAGCATGTTTATTAAGTCTTCAGCTAAAATGTTAGGTCTCTCTGCAAGTTCACATAATGTTATAATCAAGAGTATCCAACATTACACTAATTGTGGGTTTATTTTCACCACAACATGATGTGTTTTCAGATAGTGAACAAGCAGATGTCTTCCAGTTGTGGACAACAGCTGTGAAAAGAAGAATTCATTGAGATAAAAATAATACACTTTTATAATTGGAATTTTTTATAATGTTCATTTAGTGTAGTCTCATATCTGCTTACATGGTCTGTGGTGATTAATGTTCACAAATAAATTGTTTAGGTATATGAATACTGTGCATTTCACATTCTACTATGCAATTTTATTGTCCTTATGAAAGATTTTGTTAACTGATATAAATGCTCTCGAATTAACATTACTTGCTATTCACATTTTAATTCACATAGTTAAAGAAAAGTAAGCATTAATAACTATTCCTTTTGAACTATTGAAATCATTTGGTACCGCGCATTAGCTCAGTAGATAACTGTTGATGCGTCTTTCCGAAAAATTCCAGGAACGGGGAAAAACATGAAAAATTTCGTTTGTTTAATTTAGTTTTCCCTCCATAAAAAAATCGATCAGTGGACGTAATCCGTCATCAATACCAATGACATCATCAGGGCGGGAACATGACGTACTGACGCATGCGCAGACAATTATGAGTAATGGCGTCGTCATCGTCCCACATTATGATGTTGCGCATCGATCACGGTGTAGCAAATTGTAGGAATGAAAAGTGTATTCTTTTGGCGCTTACAAAAATTCCGAAGGTATTCTTCAGTGGTGTCAGCAGGGCAACCATGGGAATAACAAATGTAACAACAGTATGAAGGGCAACAGTGATTCAAGGTCATTGTTGCAATGTACTCCAAGGTCATTTTCGTTAGTATAATCCAAGCCCACCGTAACAATGTGAAGAAAAAAATGGACTATACCGTAAGGTGTTCTTCGTTTACGCTAGACATTAAAACACTTGAAGTACATCTTTTAGTCTCCTGAGATGGAACAGACCAATGACAGATTTAATGAAAATCCGTCCAGCCATGCATTCAGACACCCTATCATGAAGGCCGATGACGTCATCACGAATGCGGCTAATGGCGTCAACATTGTCCCACCTCACGATTTTGAGTATCTGTCACGTTAATATTACCAGTTGTATTAGTTCAAAGAGCACTGCTGTGGACTACACTTTAATGGCGTAATTACCGTACCAAATTTGATGAAAATATTTTAACCCATTCCCGATACAGTCGTTCGTAAGACCACCGATAGATAGCAGTACCTCTTAGGCTGAAAGATGTGACAGACAGACAAAAAATTCTATGAAGGAAATCTGAAAAAAGCTATTAAAATTACCACGCTGATTTTTGCCAAAAGAAAAGGTCCATTAAGATGAAAATACAACGGGCTTTTGAGATTGTTACAACTTTATACTTCATCTGAGATACGACCAAAAACAATACAATAAGAAACATGGAAAGTGAGATTTTTAGAAACAGTAGGCTAAATATTAATCGTATTCAAGTGTGATACATTTCTAACCCAACAGATGTCTGATAGGAACAGGGTGTGACAGAAGTGGCTTCATGCTTTTTGCGCACGTATGTTGCTCGTCGGTTTTCTGAAGCTCAGTGGTGAAAGTAGCTGGAATCACATATCCGCATTGTAAATGCTATTATGATGTACTTAAAGCTTTATCAGGTGATATATTGGTGCCTTTATTGCTAGTTTTTCCCCATTCGCCTTCCTTTGTATAGTTTTCATAAAAAGACACTTTCGGAGTTACACTGCTTTATTGTTATTCCCACTGTAATGCTTAAGTTTCATGTGTAAAAACGCAAAAATTTTCGTAAATGATTCCACGAACTTACAGCGAGTACATTTAATTATGTTGAAGTGTAGTTTTATGTCAATGATTTTGGTTATGTCATTGATAACCTACCAATAGGTTATGTTACGGAGTTTGTATCAGATTGTAATCTCAGTAACTGTGGATATGACAAAAGGGGGATACAATTGCATATGCAGTTTAGAGTTTTACAAACTATATAGATGTTGAGGCAACGGCAAAAGGGAGGTCTGCGATAGGTATTAGAACTCTAACTACATTCGAAGAAGTTTGGTTTCAAGGTTGGAAAAGTTAGGTTATGAGTTTCATTTAACTACATTAATAGAGAGAAGGATTGCATACCATGTCTTTTTGCAAATTTTTATCGAATTCAAAAATATTTCCTGTACGTCTTCATAATTTATGCCAAGAGTACCAAGTTACACAATGAAAGCTGGGTTAGAAATTATATATACTGATAAAAAAAGAATTGTATTTGCATTGTAACATGTGGAGTGGAAGGAAGAAAAAAATTCTTACATCAAGTCATTTTGAGAATTTGATATTAAATCTGTTTTAGAAACCTCACTGATGTTATATAGTTATAGAAAGGTGGATAGCATGTCATGGATAATCGATGCATGTGTCTGTAGGGAGAAACAGTTAAATTCAATTTAGTATGCCCTTTAAACTCACTTGGTGATAAAAGTTGTTTATTTTCCGTTTCATATGTTTAAACTTTGTTGCCTGATAGGCCTATGTAGAATCATTGCTGTAATTGAACTAAAGAGTTGTTTCACAGTTACATAGAAGCTTTATTTGACACATAGTATAGCTGTTTAGATATGCATGACATGACATTTTATTGTGTCATATTATTTTACATGTTTTTTTGTTGTTATCTTTTTAAGATTGCTCTGTGACTAGTGGGAACTGAGACATCCTTCAGTGTACAGAGGAAGATTGCATTCATACATGGTTGATGGGCAAGAAGCGTGCTCTTCATAGGCTTTCTATATCCAGTAAATGAAGAGTACTATTACTTCACAGAAATAATGGTTTTCAGTAGAATGTTTTTAGACAGATGGTATGTAGCATTGTAAATAAATTATCCAGTGAAGTGTACTGGAAGATCAGATATAATGGATACTGGAATTTTTCATTTAGCTGAAAAGATGATTGCTGCAAGTGGCGAAATACAAGAGGAATATGATGTGCAATTAGTTAGGAAAGTTATTAAGCTTACTATAAAACATAAGGAACTAGTTAATAAACTTCTTGATACTAGTGATCAGTGTAAAGATATAATTAATGTAGTTTTGTCTTCAACAAACACCATATTAGATTTAATGCAGAAAATAATAAAATCCAACACAGAAGAACTTAATTTACTGTTGAAAATAACAGAACTTACTAACAAAGAATGGGAGTTATTAAGAAAATTTGTATATCTTTGTAATGAAGACAGATATTTTGTTTGTAAATTTATGGGCTGGTACCTGAATGGTGAGGGTTTTGGTTTCCCTTGTTCATGTTCAACATTAAGAGAAGATGACTGCCTTCATCCAACAGAAGGACCAGTAAGGTTACGACATAACCTGTCAAGAAAGAAAACTAACAAAACTGTCTCCTGTGAAGAAACAAAAAATGACAATCCTGTTATTGCAGTTGGTGAAAATCTGGGGATAGTATCAAGGGACTTAAATGAGGAAGTTGATGCTCAGATGTCTGGAAAGGAAGACAGTATCAATACATCAAAGATGCATGTTTCTTCTTTGATTATAAAAAATAAAATAAACTCAGTATCAGTAAAAAGTTGTTGTGTTAAACTGGAACCTCTTTCCTTGAAGACTGCAGTGGAAAAAGAAAAAACAGACCCTGATAACAGTACACAAGAAAAGGTGTCATTTCCGTCTCATCCTGAAAATGTGGAATTGAACAGTGGAAATCTGACTGCAGTATCAGATGATAAACCAAGGAAAGTTCCTGCTCATCTGGCAGTAAAGGAGGCCATGAAAATCACAGATGCCCACAATTCTTTTTTGACAGTAGAAGACAGTACAAAATCAGTATCGGAGAAACGCTGTGTAGTTCAACCAGAAATTGAAAGCGAGTGTGATAAATCAAATGATCATAAACAGGAATGTCTTTCTACACAGAAAAAATTGAGGAAATGTAAAATAACAGCCATTGATAACAGTATGAAAAAGGAGACCTCAGTATCTTCAGAAAATGTGGAATCAAGCTTTGTAAATCTGAACATAATGTCAGAGGATGAAACTGAGAAAGGTGATGCTCATCTGTCTGGAAAGGAAAACAAGAAAATTATTTCAAAGACATGTAATTCTCGTGTGACAACAAGAAAAAATTCATGCTCAGTACCAGAGAAAGAGTACTCTGTTCAGGCAGAAACTGAAAATGAGTGTGTAAGGTCAAATAATGAACAGGAATGCATTCCTTTACAGTCAAAATTGAGAAGTTGTAAAAGAGCTGTCCTTGATAACAGAACAACAGATGATATTTCACTTCTACATAACACGAAAGTGAGCAACAAAGCAAGGATTTGCCAGGAAGTAAAGCACAATGATGTAAACTGTTATATTCCTTTTGAAAGTGAGTGTGTTGAATTGAATGACTATGGACAGGAATATCTTTCTCCTCAGACAGAATTGAGGGAACGTAAAACAACAGTCACTGGTAACAGCACGGAAAAAGAGGTTTTCTTTTCTTCAGAAAATGTAAAGACAAACTGTGAAAGTCTGAAAATAACTTCAGAGGACAAATTAGAGAAAACTGATGCTCATCTTTCTGGAAAGAAGAACAAGAAAAAAATCTCAAATACATGTAAATCTTTTGTGACAAGAAAAAATGCAAACTCATTATCAGAGAAAAAGTGTTCTGTTCAGGCAGAAATTGAAAATGAAAGTGTGAGATCAGATAGTGAACAGGAAACCATTCAGTCAAAATTGAGAAGTCGTAAAAAAGTAACCCTTGATAATGAAACAAAAAAATGTATTTCGGTTCCTCTGCAAGATATGAAAGTGAACAACAAAGCAGAGACTTGCCAAGAAATAAAGCACAGTGATGTAAGCTGTTATGATACTTTTGAAAGTAAATGCAGAGGGGAATGGAGTGCAATTATGGGCAGTTCAATAACAGAAGAAACTGATGAATCTCCATCCAATTACAAAATTTTTGGGCCAACAGATAAGGTAATTTAGACTGTAGATAATTTTTCAAGTAAGACTAATATATGTGATTATAAGCTGTAATGTCAGCTCGTAATTCAGTTATATAATTCCATAAGTTTAGCTTTTATGCAAATGGAGATGGTTTTATTCACTAAAATTTTCCAGATGTCTTTGCAAAATAAAAACAAGTATAAATTTGACTTAGTGCAACTACTGTACTTGGTTCTGGTTTTCTGTTATTTATGCAGTCGAGTCTAAAATATCATGGGAGAATTCCTGTTTGGACCTTCAGTAATGTTAAACATAAGGTAATGTAATTTAGGATATGCAATTTTAGGAATGTGTACATGAATCATTAGTGACTGAATCTGCGTGCAGATTTAGTGCTGCATATGTACAAATTTAATGGAGCTGGAACCTTATAGTTTTAGTGTCAGTGGATGAGTACACATAATTCAGACAGTGAAACTGTTCGAACATAAGAGAAGTAGAAATCAGAGCTGTATGCAGTTTTATTTATTATATTATTGTAATTCACCACATGTTTGATACATGTCTTTCTTATTAATTTGTGGATGTAATTAGGTCACATGAAATAAGGTAAATTATTTATGTTTCTTTTAGGTAAAATCAGATGTGGATATAAAATATAACAGAATTAAATTATGTCCAAGTTTGAAGGAAATGGAATTTGTTACACACGGAATAAACACGTTTACCATAGCAACATCAATGCCCCGGTTTCTGCGTGCAGTTGAGAAGAAGGAAACTTCTCCTGTTCTGGTAAAGAAGACACATCACTTCTTTACTGAGGCCAGAGCTACCTACTCATCACTGGAAAAATACTTGGCACGGGTGATAATAATTGTGTACTATTCCAGCTGATATTTTTGAAACTACATGA
This sequence comes from Zootermopsis nevadensis, assembly GCF_000696155.1. The sequence goes on along the minus strand of NW_019060737.1, from coordinate 259,636 downwards.
AACATTCATTTATTAGCATGAAATTTCTGCATTTTGACAAATATTCTCTGCAGAAATCTGTAACACCACATAAAATATTTCATATTTTAGTTTATTAATTGTGGTGTAATGGTAATATGTTTATCACTGAAAATTTGGAAGATATTCTATTTATTGTTACTATTATAATTATCTGTTGTAAATATTTGTTAAACCATCCTCTGAGTTCTGGCACCATATAGACTCGTTGGTAGATGCCAGCATTTTGGAAAAACGTTGGCCTCTACTTATGAGTAAACATGGCACCAAAATTCAGAAGAATATCATCTTCATATTATGTTGGCTGTCTTTAGTAATTACTGCAATAGGCTGACCTTTAACCTGTTAGGCATTAAACTCTGAAAATAAGTAGGCAAGAAGATTGATTTTAATTGCAGTTGAAACAGAATGAGAAGACCAAGACGCATGACAAATTGTCAAAATGTGCCTTTAAAATGCTGCAGTGCATGCTGAGACTGCAGCAGAGTATTTCACAGAGGCAAGTCAAGGGAGGAGTGAATATGAACTTGATTATCACAGATATCATACATGTGATGGATATGGTAGCAGAAATCGTCATGGTTGCCAATGAGAAGGTACTGTTTGCATGATTACCTGCATTGATAAAGTAGGTGAGTTAGCTCAATGCAAGTCACTTTTGACTGCACCCAGGGAGACATCTAAGTAGTAATGTAATCATTTATGTTTAACTGGGATACAGTAATTTTCTGTCAGATGACTCTCATAGCAACTGGCAGGGGTCCACATTTAGAAGTCCAACGGAATTGATTTGTAGTAGTACCTAGATGAAGGACATGATTGAGTCATGACAGTAACAAACACAGTGCAATAGAAGCATACTTACTCTACTGGTTGAATAATGGTTTGTTTTCAAGGGGGAGAAACACCAGTCTTTAGTATTTATACAGTGACATCCTTTGATAGGTTTAAGCTGGAAAT
>NW_019060737.1:220967-240149 GCF_000696155.1 Zootermopsis nevadensis | reverse complement strand
AACATTTAGTGAGACCATGAACTTGGTAATGGTGACGTTACTTAGAGAATTACTCCAACACCAGAAAGGTGAGTAAAACATCAGTTGTGTTTTGATCCTTCACAGCTGCATCCTGATACTGGCAGATCAGTTAATTTCAATTCCTTGAAATCTTTAACATTATAATGTTATATATATAAAAAGGTCTGTATATGCAAAATTCATGGTTATTATTTCATTTCATTACTTATTTTAAGGTTATGGTACATGGCTGTTCTGACCTCACAGCATCTTTCTTGGCTTTCCAAATTGTTGTTATATTTTTACATTTATTTGTACCCTCTCATCATTTTTTCTTTCTAAATGTTCAGCTGTCATCTGTTAACAAAAGTTGTAGACATGTGTTAAAATTGATACCATACCAAATTTTCCATTTGATGTTTATCTGTTATCATCACTTAATTATAAAAACAAATCTATATTTCTTGGTGCCATAGTTGATACAAATTCACTGCTTTTTTGTAAAATTAATTCATATTTAAACACCACTACAGTGTCCTTATTTCTCATTGTGTGCATTTCTTCGCAGCCCTTCATTTAAAGAGTTTTATTTCAGCTGACCATTTGTCTTTGTTCGTTACTACATTTCAGTACATTATCCTTGTATATCATAGGCATAATAAACTCTACCCATTTCCAATAATTGAGAAGCTAAATGTCAGATGAGCAAAGTTAAATTTTGTAAAATATGATATTTCAATCATCACCGCCACCTCAGTTTTACATGTACTGTATCTTGATCAATGACGAAGGCATGTGGTGAAGTAGCAACCCACATTATATCCATTTGTTTACCATTTTTACCTTTATATGGTAGAATTTTACTGATGTTTCAGACATGCTTACTTTCTCCATAATCAGGGCATCATTTCGTTGATGGATGGGGCAATACCTCTCAAACATCTGTAAACTTCTACCAGACTACATGGTGCGACAACCCAGATGATAGTCATTTTCACTCTTATTGTTGTGTGTGTAGTTTGTTGTGATCTAATGGCTACAGTGTTTGTTCCAGATTTACCAAGTCCATTTACACGAGATGTACAAGAATTTGTAAAGGGACTTTTTCTGTCGGGACAGACAGAACTGCAGAGTCGTCACCATGACGCTAGTGAACGTGAAGACAGAGAGAGTAACTATGCAACTGTAAACAAGTTTAAAGTAAATGTAATGGCAAATTCTGCATGTGTGGATCTGCTAGTTTGGGCTATTGGAGATGAGACAGGTGAGATGTTAATGAAGAAGAGTGTCTTTGCACAATACAGTTATAAAGTTAAAAATAGAATTTCTGTGTGAAAGGATAGTTGCTTATTTTCTTTTGTACAGGTAAAATTTGTATGTGCTAATTATACTGTAGCAGTTGAAATATAAACTCTACATTTTCAGTGGAACATAGTCGTCTCAGTCTGTAGGTTAGTGGAGGAAATTTGCAATAGCAGTATTACTCTCTTTAAACTGTGGTTGCTTCAGCATGTTGTTATCTTTTCTCCTTTAAATATATTGTACATTCACCTAATGTTCTTATCTAGTGTCAAAATTTGTAAGCTTTTAACACTTTGAGCCCTGTTGATGGTATATAACTTTAGTATCAGGTGCTGAACAATGTGACAAAACATTGCTACATCAGAAATTTGCACAAGAGATATTTGCAGATTTAAAATCTGGTTCCGTCATTTAGGGCATTTCTTCGAACTCACTTTACAACCAGGTATCAGATACACGACTTCACACCATCTTCGTAAGTTTCTTTAGTCTCATGTCTGAAGCATGTAATTATAAGGGCGGCCGCACACCAACTGCGTCAAGACAAGCATCAAGACATGAGACAAAAGACTCATTCTTGCTTCATTCGTGATTCAGACTCGAGTCCGCACACCGAAGCAGCACGTGTCTGCGTCTTATCACATCTTCTCTAGTTATTGACATGACGTCGTCCAGTTTTATGTGTGAGTGAGAGCAGACTTGTACGTAACGAGCTTATGCTCAATGTGTATAATAGTTAATTCAGTCATTACCTCATTAAAATAAAATTAATCAGTGCACTTACCATCTACGTTTACTTCTTTTGAAACAGAATGCCAAGCTTTATCAACCTCCTCCTAGTTTGAGTGACCCGGGGTCGAATAATTGTATTATTATTTATTATTTAGTGTTCTGTCTGACGACAGGTCCATTCTTCTGCCCAAAAAGAGTTCACCAGTTTTCCCTATTCTCAGCTTCTCGTTTTAACTCCTGAAACTTCGTCTTCTTTTCTTGTTTAAGATTGTCGGTTATCTGTATCAGTCTTCTTCCCAGTCCTCGCTTTCCTTCAACCTGGCCTTTGATGATATCACTCAGTAATCCATTCCTTCTCATAATATGTCCCAGCCAGTTAGCTTTCCTTCGAGTAATCGTATATTACCGGGAATTTCGCTATCTTAATATTTGTTTACTCTTCACTCATGTCGATAACGTACACTGGTGCTGTTACTTGAGTACTGATGTCTCAGTCCTGGCGCACGGAAAGGGAACATGCCGAGTCTCGCTGCACGTATCTGCAGCATGAAGCTGACGTCAGCATCATGACTCAGGCCGGTGTGCGGCGGTTTTCATAATCTCATTCGTTTCAACTGTGCTCCTTTCTTTGCGTCATGTCGTAGACATCGTGTCTTGACACATGCCGGTGTGCGTCCTACCTAATTGTAACATCAATGAACTTAAGAAATTACTTCCAAATTGCCAATGCAATGCGTATTTTTGTGATACATTTTTGTATTTAATGTCTGATTTATTTTTAAAATTGTAATGTTTTTTATTATTATTTAGTGAAGGAACAGGCAACACAGTCATGTACATACTGATGTGACAACAGTTGTGGAATTTAACACATGCTTGTTAAGCTTGTGTATGCAGAGATCTGTCATGGATTATAGTTTGACACCTGCTTGTCTCGTGACACACGGCCCTGTAATCAAAAGTTTTCTCTGAGTTTTCCAGTTTCCCTTTCTGTACATTCCACCAGTGTCTCCAGCCTTCATTATTACTAATATTAATGTCAAGGTCAAGAGAGAGTAGAGCTATGTCTCTGTTACCCCAGATGTCTTCATGGTGTGGTGCCAGAGACAACTTTGCTTTTGTTAATTTTCTCATTATTAGATGTAGGAATCATATTAATTATAAAATATAAAACTAATGAAAGTTCAGTACAGATAAAATATACTTGAAATAATTGGTACAGTATAAGACATGATGATAATGGCCATTATAATGTTACATGTAGAGATGGGATATGTGTTGAAGGTTGCTGAACTGAACCTAAAATTTGAAATTCCCTCTTGTGTAAATTTTATTCATATGCATTTGATGTGTTTTATTACAGTAGGGAGTGGGGGCTATGATGTACCATCTCTGCTCTTTGCTCTCTCTTCTCACATCAATACAAAGGTCAAAGGTTGAGTAATCTGATGTGGTTTGAGGTTGTGTTCAACTAACCACATTAATAGCCTCCAAAGGCATGTGTTGTTTCCATTTTTTTAACTATTTCATTGCTAAAGATACATTGTTTGGGAATGCTATTTGCTTCTGCTCTGAATCTGTTTTCTGTTATAAGAAGTCAAATTAAACCTCAGTTGACACTTTAAAAATTATAAATTAATTATTTGTGGCTCTTAAGTAGTAGGAAATTTGAGTAATAGTTGGAAATATGAAGAAGCAGTTCCATGTGAAAAGTAATTGACTCGATGAAGAAGTTTCCCTTTTTGAGAACCTGATAGTAACTTCTGATTAAGAAATTTCCTTTGTTTTATTGAATCTGGAGGTTCATTACTGTGTTCACAAGAGCCTGCCACTGTATCCTGTCCTTAGGCAGTTTAATCCAGTCCACACCCCATTTCTTTAAGATACATTTTTATTATTATCCTCCCATTTATGCCATAATTTTCCAGGTGGATTTTTTCTTTCAAGATTCCCAATTAGAATGTATAATTTCTCATCTAGCTTGTGTATACCAGTTGTCCCACCCATTGCTGTAATAATTACTCTTCTCATTATATGATATTCTTCATCCACCTGTTGCTGTATATTTCTTAGGTTCATATGTTCTCTTTAACACTTTGTTTCTAGACACAATCTGTGTTTTTTCCTTAGAGTGTGAGACTGAACTTTATATCCATGTAAACAATATATAAAATTATAGGTTTTCATATTTGAGGTTATGAAAGACGTCAGTGTTTCAGAAATCTGAGAGTAGTTTTCATCCATCATATATCTGTTTATTTTTCCATCTTCATGCATTATCTTATTAGTATAGGTAATGTAGCTTGTGAGTCAAAATGTTTGTACATGATATAAAATACACTATATACAATATATATTTTAATAAAATGTAACAACTTTTATTTGAATTACTTTAGGTAGCATTTAATATTTAATGAGATATTAGGCAAAATAATCTGTATAGCATATCACTAGTATTGATTATTTTTATGAAATATGAAATAAATTGTGTGTATTTGAGAATTTTAAGTTGTACATTCTTTTCTGCATGTACTAACTACACAAAACTAACACACATTTAATTATAACCTGAAGTTCTTGGGTAAAAGTATATTTTTACATGATTGCTGTTGAAAAATCTGAAGTTTCTTAAGCACCCAGGATGATGTAGATGCTGTTCAACCTATCATTAATTTTGTGTGTGTCTGTAACTTTATTTAACTATGAAACTAATATTTATAGTGCTTCTTGAATGAATGTTACATAATAGTGCTTCATAACACTTTTTTATTGACATCTCGCAGATATTTAGTTCCATGGAACTATCCTTATTGTATGCTCTGCTGTACACTGTCAATTCAACTTATTACATTTTCCTAATTATGTTTTTAATACTTAATAACTACATTATGTGTAAAAACATAACAAAAAAAATTTAATAGGTGTTAACTGTGTGCCGGTATTCACTGAGGATAATTCTATTTAATCTTAAAATGCATCAGCTAATTGCAGGAATATTTAATACTTCTTTATTGTTAATAGGTGCAGATAGTTTGTGTGGGCGGCTGACAGAGAAGATAAACTGTAACCATGGACACAGATTGGTGTTAGCCCATATGCCCCTCCTTATGGTATGCTTGGAGGTAGGTACATCTATATATTTTGGAGATACTATATGAATGACAAAACTCCTTAACTGGAATTTGTAGTGGACTACTTGGTTAGAGTGAAGGTTTTCAAACTTTCTTTGAAATGTAGTACCTTTTTCACATGCAGATTGTCTTGTTATCCCTGTATATATAATTGATGCACATTTGTATTGCTACATTTAGTTTAGTTTAGTTTATAATCACTAATAAAAAGGGTTCTAAGATTGAAAACAGAGTAGCTCAGTCAGTATTTTGACTTGACTGTGGACTGGACAACCAGGGTTTAATCCCTGGCAGGCACAGGGGATTTTTATTCTAGCATCTGCATCTAGACTGGCTCTGGGGCCCACTCGGCTTGCTATCCGGTGGGTACCAGGAGCTATTTCTCTTGGGGTGAAGTGCAACTTCGGATTGATGCTGACCTTCATGAAACTTACACATCAGTGAACCATTTCTTAAGCACTTTATAATTATAACTTTATGTGTCACCAAAAACTAAAATATATTTGAATTTGTAAACTATTGCTTTTTGTTTCTTGACATGTCCCATGTTTTTTGGTAATGATTACTGTTTTTAACTACAGGGTTTAGGAAAGTTAGCAGAGAAATTTCCCAATATTGCTAGCACCTCCATCTACTGTCTAAGAGACTTTTTGGTTACTCCTAGTCCAATTCTATTTAAATTGCATCGCCAGCAGTGTGAAATTGCAGCAAAAGATGGGCAGAAGTTGAAAATTACAGGTATGCTGTCTTTTTATTGGTGTTTTTGTTATATGCATAGTTGTGAAACAGCACAGCACTCATTTTTGTTGGATATTGTGATAATACTTTTATATATGCGATATTTTGCTTGGTTCTGCAGTTCAAGGGAAGGAGATGGAAAACGTAGGTACAAACAACAGCCAGACAGCATTTGAGAAGTTGCGTGATGCTGCTATAGAGAATTTGTGCATAGCATTGCAGGCTTCATATAGTGTGGACCCATACTGTGTGCGGGCTCTCGTGGCTTCTGTATCCAACAGACTGTTCACAGCAGAGAAATCTGACAGGTGCTTAATATGTGAATATTCGTATTTCCTTTTTAATAATTTAAACATATTATGAATAGAATGCATAATTTTACCTGATGTTTTATAAGAATATAAACTTCATCTCTTATCCTAAGAGAACACAGGTGGAGGGTGTTAAGAACAGGGTATTGAGGAGAGTAGTGGATGTATAAGTGGAAATAACAGGAGGATGCTGAAAAACTATGTAATGATCAAAGTAAGGAGAATGAAATGGGTGAAGCATGTAATATGTTTCAGAAGAGTGAAATGCATGTAGAATTTTGAACTGGAAGAGAACAGAAGAAACCTTTTGGAAGACCTAGGTGCATTTGGTAGGATCATGTTAAGATGGTTCTGGAGGATATAGGATGTGACGTTATGAATAATTGGTGATTACATTTTATGACTTTTGGACAAGATTGTGATTCATAGGTAATAATAATATTGTAAATTCTGAAATGTGGGCTAAGTTTTCTGTTCTGTTAGGACTTCTTACTTTTAGAGATACTGAATTAGGTTGAAGATTTATTTAGGTTTGTAGAAATACTGTTAATGTATGTGATGTGTTGAAAGTCTGTTTACATGCAATGTTTTATTTAACAACTGCTCTGTTTAGTGAATGAAGGTTTGATGTACATTAATGTAGCAAAATTTTACAGCATAACAATACTATTATGTTTGAAAGTGTTGAAAACATAATTTATGAACAAATTGTAAAAGTTTATTGCAGTTTGACTTTATGACAGTAAATTGCCAGAAACTGAAGTTTTTGTTGTAAATAGAAATTGTTTTCCGTTTTAATAGTGAATCATCATTAATTTCTACAAACATTGTAATCATGTTGGGTCACGTAGCAGTTGCTCTGAAGGACACACCTAAAACAACCGATACAATCCTTCAGTTCTTCCAGCAGAGATTCTGTCGTGTTCCATCCACTCTTGACATCCTGATTGTTGACCAGTTGGGTTGTATGATTATTTCGAAGTGTGAGGTAAATATTATAACTTCTTAATCTTTGTAATATATTTGTTGTCACATAGAATACAAATTAAATTGGTATCCTGTTTTGTTTGTTAAACCATTCCAGTAAAAATATAATTCTGTGAATTTGGTGACGAACCTTCAGGTTCTGTAAGCCAACTAGTCAGTTAGTCATGGACAGCAGTGTGTGATGATAATTTCTCTTTTTTAGCCACAAGTGTATGAGGAGATAATGCGGATGTTTACTACAATCACAGTGGAAGCTAGCAATGCTGCTTACAGCCAATCAGCTACAGATGATAGGAAAAGCCAGTACAGGTGGTCATATTTTGTCCTATGCATTAGATTATGTATGGTAACTCAATGGATGCTGTAGATAGAAGGTCATAACATGCATGATTTTTGGTTATAGACATGTTTCAGGAGCAGTAGTGAATGCGCTGGCCAACATTGCTGCCAATCTTCAGGGTGAAGCTGAAATGAATGAACTTCTTGTTAGATTGTTGGAATTGTTTGTGCAGCTTGGTTTAGAAGGAAAGCGAGCATCTGAGAAAGCCCCAGCTGCACTTAAGGTAAGAGAATAGAAATTACAATGAGAAATTTTTGTTTGCAAGCATTTGAAACAAAGAATATGGCCAGTAATGAATGCAACTTTCTTATAGTATTTATAATTCTCTGAATATTTTTAACACTGGATTTTTATTGCTGTGAATAATAAGTTTTTGATTTCTATTTAACACAATATTTTGATCAGCTAAATTACATTCAATGATAGGGAATTAAGACTACTGCTATTATTGCTGATGTCCTATTGTGAAGAACAGTTCAATGCATATTTAATTGAGAGTATGTAATTTTGTTTTTGCAGGCTTCAAGCAGTGCTGGTAACCTTGGAGTTCTTATTCCTGTAATTGCTGTATTGATGCGTCGTCTCCCTCCCATTCGAAATCCTAAGCCTCGCCTTCACAAACTTTTCCGAGACTTTTGGCTGTACTGTATAGTAATGGGATTCACAGCAGCTGACTCTGGTAAAAATTAATGTTTGTATCATTTGTATTTTTAGTGCTTAAATATGTGGTTTTTGTTTTATAGTGGTACATATACCTGCTTAATACTTCTGGAGAGGAATACCTGTTTGTAGCATGTAATAAATTTGTTAATTATATTGATTATAAATCATTTCTGTTCTGTTAGGTCTGTGGCCAGCCGAGTGGTATGATGGAGTCCGAAACATTGCAGTGAAGTCCCCATATTTAGTATCGCAGACTTCATCTCGATCAGAGATGAGGGAATTGCAGTACACATCAGCAGTTAGAAATGATAGTGTTTCTTTGGCAAGTTTTGCATTCCCCATAATATTGCTTTGTCACACAAAAAAATGCACTTCAGTATGTCATAATAATATAAATCAATTATTTTATAAATGTGTTCTCTTTCTTTCATTAGAATGAACTCCAGGAACTAAAGATGCAGATTTTGAACCTTCTTGACCATCCAGCGGATGTTACAGCATTTGTCAACAAACTCTCATTTGCTCAGTGTACTTATTTACTGTCAGTTTACTGGCTTGAGATGTTGCGGTTAGTATCTGAGGTTATTTTAGAATAGAATTGTAATCCATAATTCAAACCAGGAAGTTTGGTAGTTTGCATTTCACTGCTTTATGTGTTAGGTAAGTTAATGTTGAACATATCTGTTTTTGCATCTCCAGTGTCCAAAATTCAAGTGAACCAAGTTTGCAACCAATACTGGAATACTTAAGTGATTCAGCAATGCAGAAGGATAAATCTGGAATGTGGCAGTGCATCTGTAGGTACGTTTTACTCCTGGCTTAAACAACCTATATATTCTGTTTATATGGCATGAGATGGCGTTAGTTAAATACTGGATGTTTTGTTTTCTTGTAAATGCATCCATCAATGTCTTTGAGATGGTATTTGACCTTGTTTCCTAAGGGTGTTACTATCTGTTACAAGAAATACTCAAAATTCATCTAAACTAGTTTGTCGTAGGCAAAACTAGAAATTCATATCACTGTTAGGAGTTTGGTTAGGTTAGTTTTTTTTAGGTATTCTATTTTACCTAGGAAGAACTAGTTGAGGCAGATTTAAGGTATTTCTAGTAATATATCTTTAAATTTTCTACAGGACTTTGTAACCAGAGGACTAAAATACTGGTAATAAATTTTGGGGGGAATATTGCAGCATCATATAGTAACACTTCTGTCTTTAGTAATGTACACAAGTTTTTCAGACAGAGACAGAATCTTTCAGTGAACCTTCACACAAACAGTAACCTTGGTTTATTTTCAAACATATTGTGTGTACTGTGTATTGTAATTATTAATTTTTCAGGTTCTTCTATGAATATTTTACTAACAAGTATACATATAACATTCTTGTTTGAGAAGTGTTGTTTCTCGTCATATTTCAGTGTTGGTGACAGAGTGTTTGCTCAGTTTGTAGAAGTAATGTCAAACAAACCCAAAGATGAAGTTCGTGAGAGAGAGCTTGAAGATCATGCTCAGTTCCTGTTAGTCAACTTCAATCACATTCACAAACAGATTCGACGAGTGGCCGATAAGTATCTATCAGGCTTAGTGGATAGGTATGATAAAACAATGTGAAAGACAAATTATAGCCTATAAGTGTCATGAATATGCAGTTAAATCCCTTTTTAATGTTACTTATTTGATTCATGGTTTCTGTAATTTAGTGTCCTATTTCTATGGTTTAACCTCAGTTATCTCAATGTTAAACCCTTTGGTACATGAAGATTACCAGCATGTAAGTAATTTTTAAGAATTAATTTTCAACCTTGAAAGAAAATGTGTCATCATTACAATGATGACTGGGTTTGTTGCTTTTCAGGGAAATAAGCACTGTTTATTCTAAGAATAATGTGAAACCACAAATATACTCTGGAAAAAAGGCAGGACTGTTGTTAGAGGTTAAAGCCAGGGGTACATATAGGTACTACCATGCTTTAGAGGGTTAAATGTATGATGTTGAAGCTATGAATTCAGTATCCAAATCCATATTTGTCAGAGAAATATAAATTGGGATTTCACTGTAGTTTTTTTACTGGTATTAAATTTCCACTTATTTTCAATTTTGTTTTCCTCGGGATGGTACCAGAGCATAGTTGCTTATTTCCATATCATTACCATCTTCTTCATTGTTATATGACTTGTTCAATTGAAATAGCATTATAAAATAACTAATAAGTAATATCAAGTGACATTGATGCTAATGATTAATGAAATCTGTTAAAATATGTTTATGTGATTTGAATTTGTATCTGAATAAACTTTTATAATCATTTTGGAAAGACTGATTTCTGAACTTATTTGCAGTTACTACTGCATTTAATTTTATTGCAAATGTCATGTTCTTCAGTCATATGTGAGTTTTGTATTTGTTAATCTACAACAGATCTGTTAAAAAAGACTGGAACTTATAGGTTTCCTCATCTGCTTTGGAATTGCCATGTTCTTTGGAGGATGCTGGATATTCTTCAAGTGTTGTCACATTCACTTAATCTGGATCCTAATGAAGAAACTCCAACTTTGAGAGTTCCAAGTACACCTTACAGTCTTCCTCTCATGGATACATTGGAAGCCAGAGAGGTAAGGAAAATGAATTGTACAATCTTCCCTCACTGTCATTCTTCTGTTTCATGGAAAAACACGGTTATTTGCATTGAAATGAGTAATATTTTGTGGTATAATTTTACATGTTATTTTGTATGGGTATGAAACGTGGTATGTCACACTGAGGGTGTTTGAGGAGAGGGTGGTAAAGAGAATATTTGCACAAAGAAAGTGAGAGGAGGCAGGAGAAAATTACTTATGTGGAGCTTAATAATTTGTTGTCTTTATCTGATATTATCAGGGTTATCAAATTAAGGAGGATATGGTGGGCAGGATGTGTGGTAGAGGTGGGATGTGATGAGTAATGTGTGGGTTCATTATTTACATGTATGCTAACGAATTAATGTAATTTTTAATTATATATGTTCCTGGTCCATTACTTGTATTGTACTGTATTTATTTTCTGGATTATTATGATAACCATGTTTTGTTATTTTTCTTAATCTGTGTATTTTAAAACCAGAAATAATTACTTATTAAAATTATAGCTGTCGGTCAGTTTCTGAAATACGGAGTTCATAATATTTATCACATATGATCTCTTGTATTACATACCATAGAAATAATTGTCTAAAATTCATTAGAGGAAACTCATTATATTAAAAGGAATATTCCAACATTGTCTTCTTCTTTTTCCCTCTAAGGAAAGGCAGCAACCATTGTGGAGTTCACACAACAGAAAGGCCATGCCCCAGCACAGCCACCAAAGAATCTTCTTGTGGAACTCATTAAGCAGACATTTTGTTTAACTTACACTGAGTGGTGCTGACTGGCGGTTTAATCCAGTATACTGCAGCATACTCTCAGTGGCCAGTGCTAACCCTGAGTGATGCCACATCCCAGAGCTAGGGATCTGGTTAACGTAGTCTTGGAGATGAGAGTGAGTTGCATGAGGTGCCCACTTCATAGCTTCCTGGATAATGCCCTGACATCGTGCAGCAAAATCCTTCACAATACTCTAAAAATATAGCATTAAATGAACAAGAGATTATTAATTTATTACTGTAATAACATTTATATGGTATAGCTTATATCTTAATTGCATCCTGCTTGTGTTCCTCAATACAATACTTTTATTTTCCGTCGTTTCACAAGCTTATTGTTAAAATTACATAAAATTTCACATAAAATTTCACATAAAAATGTAACAATTTTATGTGAAATTTTATGTAATTTTAACAATAAGCTTGTGAAACGACGGAAAATAAAAGTATTGTATTGAGGAACACAAGCAGGATGCAATTAAGATATAAGCTATACCATATAAATGTTATTACAGTAATAAATTAATAATCTCTTGTTCATTTAATGCTATATTTTTAGAGTATTGTGAAGGATTTTGCTGCACGATGTCAGGGCATTATCCAGGAAGCTATGAAGTGGGCACCTCATGCAACTCACTCTCATCTCCAAGACTACGTTAACCAGATCCCTAGCTCTGGGATGTGGCATCACTCAGGGTTAGCACTGGCCACTGAGAGTATGCTGCAGTATACTGGATTAAACCGCCAGTCAGCACCACTCAGTGTAAGTTAAACAAAATGTCTGCTTAATGAGTTCCACAAGAAGATTCTTTGGTGGCTGTGCTGGGGCATGGCCTTTCTGTTGTGTGAACTCCACAATGGTTGCTGCCTTTCCTTAGAGGGAAAAAGAAGAAGACAATGTTGGAATATTCCTTTTAATATAATGAGTTTCCTCTAATGAATTTTAGACAATTATTTCTTTTTCTTTTTACTTCAAGGATTAGGAATTTGCCTGTTCCAGTCTCATTTGTAGATCACTCCACAAAATTTTTATTTGTATATAAAAATGTCTCTGTATGTTGTTCCAGTCATTTTGCACCTTAGTATGTCATCTCTTATCTCCATCACAGTTATTTTTAAATGAATGCAGTGAATAAACATTTAATAGATATAAACAGGTATATTAACTCAGTTTGAAACAAATATATTTTACATATGAAAACATTAAACTTAAAGTTTGCTTAAATGAGGATGAGACATGTCTTCTTCTTTTCAGATTTTAAAGGAAATGCTTACACATATTAACTATATAGCTTCTTGTGCCTTTAGGTTAGCACATTGGACAAGCGGCCTCGCTGTGTGAAGAGCGACTCCTCTCAGTTTATGTTGTCACTCTCCCTGCGCAGTCGGTATGCTGGTGAAGTAAATGGCATGTTGATAGAACTGGAGGTGAATAATCAGGGAGAGAAGGGCAGTCTGATAGAGACACTGATCCAAGATGTGATGAAAGCTTGTCGTAGTAAGGACAACGTTGCACACAGAGCAGCTTTATGGAGGGCAACAGCAATGTTGGTAAATACACCAGGTATTTGACAGTTCCAGTTCTGGTTTTGTTTTCTTATTCTTCAAATGTTTTTTTGAATTCCGTATGTTGCTCAACTGTCGCACATTTGGATATTTTTTCTTGTTAGCAGAATATTGCAACAGGTTTAAATAATAATATTGCTTTCAAAATGAATATAACTGATTACATAATTAATTATGTCTTAATTTCCTTGCTAGGTGTGTATCGTAGCCTGCTGCATGTAGTAGCATGGTCACAGGTTGAGCTTTTCACGGAGCCTGCTATGACAACAGCCATCGAGTGTTGGCAGTGGTTGGTCACTGCAAGACCTGATCTGGAGCTGCGGTTCCTGCAAGAGATGTTTTCTGCTTGGCAGGTAAGAAATACTGTGAGTTGTATAAATCTATATAGTTAATTTAATTTTCTAATGGTTAAATTAAGCAACCAAAGAAAGTGTGAGCTATGAACACGTTAACAATCCAATGTAAATCTTTTACCAACAAACTAACACTGGGGAGCAGTGTCGTTGAGGAACTGGTAGTAAGCTTGGCTACTAAACTCGGGTATTGAAATAATTCCCCACCTTTAATGGAATTAGGTTTACTGTGCTTAGCAACCAAGATTGTGTTGCAGTGGCTGTTCACTTGTAACATCTTTATCACAGCTGCGTGTTTTCTTCCTCATTTGTCTACTCAGGTATATTTCCAAGAACTGTCAAGTAAAGTAAATTATTGCTTTTTGTTGTTTCAGTGTTCCATTGATAAAAAGTTGGGCCTTTTCTCAGATGAAGGAGTGGAAGTGAGTCCTTTGGCTGCTTATGAAGGTTGCAAATTGGAACCAAGTCCAACATTTGTGAAACCTCATGACATTTGGGTGCAGGTAATCTTTAAAAATAGGAGGCTAATCTTTATTACTGTGTTTGCGTCTTATGCGCAACTGGCAAAGTTCTTAGTAATGATTGTTTGGGTTAGTGGATGGAAAGTCTCCATACTCTTGTTTCTTCTCATAGTCTTTCCTTTTAAATTTATTGCCAGCTGTTCAATCCCTTCATATCTTTTTATACTTGGTTTAATCATTTTGCTGTGTCATCTCATGGTTCTCTTGTTTAAATTTTAATGCTATGCCATTCTGGTATCCTTGTTCTATCCATTCGGTTTAAATATCGAGATAATTGTCGTTTCTTTTCAAATTCTATTAATGAATTTGAATTCCAGTTTTATCTCTAAAGATTTAATTTATAAGTCCATCCCTTCTTGTTTTTCCCTCAGTATGTGTATGAAATGTTTTCTTTACTACACTTTACATAACTTACATTATTGTATTGCTATTTTCAGTACATTTCAGAACTGGTAGAGACAGCCAAATACTGCAGCCAAGAAAAAGTAGAGATGCTGGCGACGTTGCTCCATCGGTCATTACCAATGGTTGTTGGGACCAAAGAAGGGCATCAGAATCGTCACATAGCTGCTGTCAGTGTTAGGTTCAGGTTAGATATGTGTGAATATGATTTCTGTAATTGATAGATTTGGAGCCAGAATTTGTTCTCCTCATTTATTTTGTGCTGTCATTTCCATTTTTGTTTGTCATAATTCTATATTAATTTTTGTTTTCAGTGAGTATTTTCTTTGTTTTTAAGGTTGCTAGCTTGTGGCTTATCTCTTCTCCAAGGAGATGTCTTGCCACGCTCTCTGAGTAAGAATGTTCTTCGGGAACGAATCTATTGCAACTGTCTAGACTACTTCTGCTCTCCACCAAGGTGTCCTACTCAACGTGGGGCTGAATTACGGGAAGATATCTTGGTTCTTGTTCGGTTTTGGCAGACCATGCATTCTGATAAGAAATACTTGAAAGCCAGTGTTGTCGGAGGTGAGTTATGTCTCTCGTGGTGTTGTTATTGGTCTAGGTTGATTAGCTTACAACCATGACTTTAGTTTTTCAGTTCATTGTGTTCTTTACTTACCTTGATATATGTTATCTCATTAAATGGTGTATAACCTAGAATTGAGCCACATGTACTGACATGCAAAATTTAAACAAATTAATGTTGCATCAGTTATTTGAGATTTCTGCCATCAACACAAACATAGTGAAGTATGGGCACTGATACAGAAACAGTGAAGTGAATAAATGTTGTTTTTCTGTAGGAGATGAAGTATATCAAATAATTTATCCATAGCTTTTGATGTGTGTAGAATGTTTGAGAAATGCTGCATTGTTTAAATGTCAGATAACAGATATTTTTGTCTCGTGTTGGATATAAGGACTTACGTTGCACTAAACTGCTAATGTGAAGTTCACTGCATCTGATTCTTAAAGTTCCATGAGTTTAGGACAATTTTAATCCTTTTTAAATTACAAGAGAGTTTGCTCTATACATACACACAGAAAATGCAAGAACTAAATCCCTCTGTAAGTGTAATGTGTATGTGATAAAACTGTGTTGCATAGCATCTCTTATGAAAAGCAGCTCTTCCTCATTTACAGAATTGCAATCAATGGCAAATGATGGGATAGTATCTTTAAATAGGCTACAACTCTGTTCTTTCATGTTCTCTATTAATTCATCATTTGTAGATTGCCCATTTTAGCATTTTATTCTATGAATCTGAAAATGCACAATTAAATGAACATGACTCTAATTGAGGTGCTTCATATATGTGATACAGAGATCTGTGTTTTGCCTTTTTTTAGATTTTGACCTGTATGGACCACATTCCTCCTTCTCTTCCATGCAGTCTGATCTCCGCTCCACTTCAGGAGAATTTGCTCGTCCCACTACTGGATGGATTAACACAGTTCCTCTTTCATCAAGCAGTAACACACTGTCTAAGCGGTCGGCTCGCAGCAAGCGTATTGTCAATGCAGATGTGTTTGTTAAGGACTATATCAAGAAGAGAAACCTTATTCTGGATTTGCTGGTAAGTTTTGGACACGATACAGTAAACAAATTTTGAATTTGTTAGGTTTTGGAGATTTACTAATTGTATGTTTGAATGGTATTTTACCTTAAATAATCTCAGACCTCTTGGGCTAGCAGAAGGTGAAATTGTTCAAACTGATGAAACAAGCATGTTGTAATCAATGTCTGTGATCAAAGTTCAGTGGGTCGTGTATTATTGTAAAGTGTTGTGTGTGCGTGTGTATGCTCTTGTGTGCATTCATGTATGCATATGCGAGTGATTATATCCTTTACTTCATACTCTCTTATAGTTTTCATTCATATTAAAGAATGTAACAGATTGACATTGTAGAAATGGGTAGTAAGTGATAAGAATAGCACATACATAAAATATTAAGATTAAAAGTGACCATTCAGAAATATAAAAAATATGGAGGTAGCAACAATTTCACAGAGAAGCAGGTGCATAGTCTGCTATTGTTAAAAGTGTGGAAATGTATTTGAATACAAAATGATGTAGGATGCTTAGTGTTATTAGTGCGCTTGTATATACAGTTTCATTAACACTAGATTGAAAAGTCTCTCATCAAATAAGAGTTTAACATTGTCTTGTGCATTTATTTCTTGTGTCTGCCCTGTATTCATGATCTTTACCTTATGTAATGGGATCATTGTTCATGTCATCAAAAATATAAATTTTTGAGTAGGAGTTATCTTAGTTTCAGACAGGAAATTTTACTGTTTAGGCTGTTGAAATAGAATTCTTATTAATATGGCACAACCCAATGGGGCGCACCGAGTTGCAAGTACCAGGGGAAGACAACATTGCTGCATGGCGAGCAAAGACAGTCACAGAACGAGGGTTGCGAGATAATGCTCGTCTTGCCTGGGATATAAGCCCTGTACTTGCAGTTTTCTTGCCAATGAGGTAAGTTTCTTACTCTACAAATTTAAATATGATTTTTTTAACGTTTGAAGTGGGAAGATTATGAGCCCAATATTGTAAAAATATAAACAAGTTTTGACAACTTTGTGAACATGAACAGAAAAGTGTGTTTGATTTGAATTCTTGGATGCACATGAAACAGCAAATTCTGTTTATCTGACATCTGTCTCTTGCATGATTAGTCATTGCAAGAATGAATTTAATTTGGAGTAATAGAAAAATCTAGATGGAAGCCTGTTGGTTGGTAGGGCAGAAAAATATTCTTTGAAGGTTTACACCATGCAAAATGTGACTCAAGTAGGGAGTTCCCTCCCCGTGATATGGTGTTCATACCGTTTCATTAAAACTTCTTCATTTGTTGAGGGGGACTGGCATACATATACAGATATGATGATACAAAATCCTACAGTTCTTTATAAAATTAAAATGGACTAAAAGACTGACTTCTTAATTTAAAGGTTGAAGAATTCTGAGAGCATCATTCAAGAGGTGTCGAGACAAGTACGACTGAATCCAATTGCAGTTTCACATGTACCACAAGCTCTTCCATATCTTGTTACTACAAGCACTCTGCTGAATGATGCTCATGAGGTAAGTACTTCACTGATTCATTGGATGTCATTTTTTGTTTGATATTGGTACTGTCACTGGCTTTGCTTCTGGGAAGTTCATTCACTGAATCTTGATCCAGTTCTTACGACTACATTTTTAAACTTTATACTCCTGTTCTCATATTTGGTATGAGATATTAGTATCAGTGATGTAGATTTAAAGCTTATGAAAAAGTAAAATAAAATGAATAAAATTAAAGCAATACAATTTTTGTAGCTTGTTATATATAAATTATTTATAGCAGTGTTACAGACATATTTTTCATTGTCTATACATGTTATAAAAGTAAAGCTGCCCCACTGTACACTATGTAGGCACTTGGGGGGGAGGGAGGTGATATAGGTCCTACTCATTCTTAACCTTGGCATTAGATAGGGGTGAATGGTCAGGAGCACACCCCAGCCACGCTTTACCCCTGGGAAAGGACCCCGGTCTGGATGCAGAAGCTAGAGGAAAAATCCTCTGTCCCTGTCTGGGTTCAAACCCCGGTCATCCAGTCTGTAGCCAGTCCCTATACTGACTGGGCTACCCCAGCATCCTGTCCAGCTAGTAGCCCAATGACTGTACTGACAAAGTTATATGTAACTTTATATTTAAGGTACAAAAATTGGATCTAACACTTTTGTTCTATTCCAGTTGGTGTACATGCTAACCTGGGCTCCTGTATCACCAATTCATGCACTGGCATACTTCTCTCGCCAGTTCCCACCTCATCCAATCACAGCTCAGTATGCTGTCAGAGTTCTAAGTAGCTACCCTGCCGATGCTGTTCTGTTCTACATACCACAGCTGGTGCAGGCTGTCAGGCATGATACAGTAAGAATTGTAACTCGACTTGTTACTGATTTGAGATGTGAGAAGTGGAGGTACAGATGTAACAGTTCTAGCCATGACTACACACGAGCTGTGCTACACTTCTTCATCTTTTGAATGTTGTGTTCTTCTGAAGAAGAGAACTCATTTCCATCCAGAAGCATTTGATGTACAAACTTCATTGTGATATGAATTTTTAACTCACACTTATCAGGTTACTGAAGTAGCATAATCTGACTTTTGTGAGATATTTATGGAAACTTTTAGCGGCACAGTAACACTTCTTTGTCTCATTCCAAGGGTAAAATTTGTGTCTGAGTCTATATTGTAGAATTATTCATTGGATCTTCCATTGTTCATTTCTGTCCATCATGTTCAGTGTAGTAAGAGAAAAAAAAATATTAACTTCTTAGTTCATGTTCTATTTATTTTTGATGTTTTTAAGTGGGAGGGTGTACATACTTGTATGTTAAAGTTAATAACAGTTTATTTATCTGTAGATGGGATATGTTACCGAATTCATCAAGTACGTTGCCCGCAAGTCACAGGTTGTTGGTCACCAACTGATCTGGAACATGCGCACTAACATGTACATTGATGAAGAAATGCAGCAAAAAGATGGTGAGTTTTTGCTTTGGATAATAAATTATCACAACTCAATTATAAAAAATAATTGTTGATTAAATATTTACATTTGTAATGGCCTAACATGAAATGTGTTACTTAACTACTCTCCATTCACCAGTGTTACTTATATTTGT
>NW_019060737.1:191895-220936 GCF_000696155.1 Zootermopsis nevadensis | reverse complement strand
GCTAACCACTCGCTGAAGAATTTGGTCAGTGGCAATATCACTAGTGTTCTGCAGTAACAAAACATTTCTTAGTTTACTGTGTGGTAAAAGAATAATCATAGACTGTTTTTAGTTGAGACTCAGCACACTTATGCTCCAGTTCACATTCCCCCTCCTTATGACGTCCCCACACGTCAGTATATATTGTATCTAGTTCAATTGATTAATTGTGAGAGCTTTCATTACACTTCTAGTTGCATACCTTGTACAATTTATGAGTGTAATTCTGACTTCATTAAAAAATTGTAAATGTATTTGGTATTAAGATTTCCGTCTTCTGGGTTGTTGCGCTGTGTAGTCTGGTCGACGTTAACCAACGTTTCAGAGGTCATACTGCCTCCGTCATCAGGGCGATGAGTTCATTCAGTGAGGCAATATGACCTCTGAAACGTTGGTTAACGTCGACCAGACTACACAGCGCAACAACCCAGAAGACGGAAATCTTCATACTCACCGCTGTGAGAACCTCAAGTCTTACGTATTTGGTATTGTCTTAATTATGAAACAGAAATTTCTTAAGACAGATTTCTGGAGATTTATATTTGATATTTTCTTTTCTTACTTCCAGCTTCTGTGTATGACATTTTGGAGTCATTGATAAAATCCATTGTGTCATCTCTGTCTGGACCGGCAAAGCAGTTCTATGAACGAGAATTTGAGTTTTTTAGTAAAATTACTAATATTTCGGGTGAAATTCGACCATACCCAAAAGGTAAGTACTGCAACAGCAGTTTGTTTTTAGGAACATAAAAATTATTATTATTCTCGAGTTGTAACACATTGTATTTGGTAGGTCCTGAACGAAAGCGAGCTTGCCTGGAAGCACTCAGCAAAATTCAGGTTCAGGAAGGTTGCTATCTGCCCTCCAACCCTGAAGCAATGGTTGTAGACATTGACTACAAAAGTGGAACACCAATGCAGAGGTTAGTTGATATCGTTATTGTAATTCTGTTACTGCAGATTGTTGACACCATTTTATGTTTCTAGAATAGCAGTTATTGTCTTATTTAAAGAGGTATGTAATGTAAAAACATTGGCCATTTCATACAGCTGAATGTATTCAATGGAATGTAACTTACTGGATGTGGCCATGATTTCTTGTTACGAAACTCAAGGACAGATGACCGGTTTTGTGCTGCATTAATGCCGGTAATATATTCACAGTGCAGCAAAAGCACCTTACCTGGCGAGATTCCGCGTACGTCGCTGTGGTATCAATGAGCTGGAGAATGTGGCAATGGCTGTGTCTTTCCAGCAATCATCACAGTCACAGCAATTTAGCAACAAGGATTCTGTTTCTTCTAACATGAAGCATGAGATGTGGCAAGCTGCAATCTTCAAAGTAAGTGCATAAACCAGCTTACATTTTTTCCTGACAGTAGAATGGTACTTGCATTGTGCATTATTAAATTGTAAAGAAATGGATAGCAATTCAAAGAATTGCATAAGGTAGCTGAATGCTTAATCTAGTGATAGAACATAAAATTATGTGCTCAAAGTTTGTCCTAAAATCGACTCTTTTTTTTTTGTCTTTTCACAGCACGTTACAAGAGTTGATCAAACATGCCTGTCTAAGCCACATCTATCAGTCAGATGCTCCTATATTCACTATTTCAGAAATTCCACATGGTTAATACATCATTCGTTGAAACCCATACAATTACAAAACTTTCTGTCTTAAAAATCTTTCCATACTTGCTAAAATGCGCTGATGGCTTCAAATAAACACATTAGCCTATGCATGATTTATTTAAATAATTAACGTTGCACCTCTGTACATACACAGCTGTCTAACCTACCTTTGTCTTAACGACATACCAAGGTCGAGTAATTAACTATAACATGGTTCTTCTAAGAAGAAATTTCAAGTAGATTGCAGGTTTATTTGATTTAAAAATTGAGCTGCTCCTGGAAATTTTTCTTGTTCCTTGTTAAAATTTAAGATTGAGCGTATTTCTCCCAAGTAAAAATTTATTAACCCTGTTTCTCAGCTACAGGCCTATTCATAATTATCTCGTACAAGATTTGTTTTTGAATATTTGTCCTTTATAACTGTTTATTGTGTATTCTGAAGTTATGGAAGAGATAAAATATTACCGAATGTAAACTTTTTAAATATATTAGGTGAAATGCAGTTTGTGTTCGTGTTACTCTCCTTTAGGTTGGAGATGACGTGCGCCAGGACATGCTAGCATTGCAAGTGATAGGGATTTTCAAGAACATTTTTCAGCAAGTCGGATTGGATCTGTATCTGTTTCCGTACAGAGTGGTTGCGACTGCACCTGGGGTAAGTGCAGGTAATAGAAATGTGGGGATAAGAGAAAATGGAGTGCAACGACCCAGAAGACAGCCATCTCCATGGTTTATATTGAAGTAATCTCTACTGTTATTGTAATATTTAGGCCTTAGAAAAGATTGTAAATAGTAAATAGTAATGCATTGCAGTTGATACAGCTTAACTGAAACAAAAATAAATTAGCAGAATGTTATGTAGACTATGGTCCTGTTGTTATTTGTGATCTCTTTCTGAACTGTTAATAGTTGTTCAAGCCTTTGAAGCATAAAATAATTTTTGCGATACAGTTTTCTGTTGGTTGATCATGAAACCCTGTGGATTTTTATCAGATATTTTATAATTTAGACATTCCAATGATGGTGGTTTTATATATAAAACATTGTCCAGCAGATAAGAAACTGTAATTTACCAGTGATATCATAATAAAATCCTTACCCCTGAAAAGGATTACGTTTCTCAATTGTGAATTTTTTTCAGTGCGGTGTCATAGAATGTGTCCCAAATGCCAAGTCCCGTGACCAACTTGGGCGTCAGACAGACATCGGAATGTATGAATACTTCATCAAAAAATATGGCGATGAGTCAACCAAGGAATTCCAGGTGAATGTATTAGTGTTAATTGAAATATATTTATGTTTAACGATTATTAACTGCACTGAAGAAATTAAGGCAGCCATCCAGTAGTTATTCTTGTTATGTTGTGTTATTGACTTTGTACTAACAGATTTATACTTCTTGCTGCTTTTGTTGCCGTTTAGGTGGTAGGAGTTTAAAAATAGTCCAAATATTATTTTTGTATTTGGTTTACAAAACTAGAGTGAAGTTTATCAGATTTAATGTTGAAAAAGCTATGAAGTTTTTACATAATTTGTGGTTATTTTAAAATTAATTTCTTTCTGAATTGTCTTTTAACCTATTTCTAACCTAATCTTACAGTAAAAATGAACATCGCATTACAGTCCATAGTATTCCAACTTTATATTCAGGATTATATGACACTGTATAACCTATGCAGTTAATACAATATAATTAAATAACCAGTAAACAGTTCTACAGTGGTTGAGGTTCGACGGTGTTAAAATATCACGAAACGAGCTGCTTAGTTTTGTTCCACAGTGAGATGTCAGAAGACTCGAAACGCACGGCCATGTTCCTTGTCTGGTTTCTGGATTTGAAATTCTGCCGATGTGCTCATCTGCTACTCATACGTTACTGTTTCAGAATGCACGTCGAAATTTTATAATCTCGATGGCTGCGTATAGTGTGATCGGATTTTTGCTTCAAATAAAGGACCGACACAACGGAAATATAATGTTGGACGTGGAAGGCCATATTATACACATAGGTAAGAATATATTATGTATTTGGGTGAGGCATGTATCTGAATTGGAGACACGACAGGTGTACAAAATTTTGGTTGAGAATCCTGAAGGGAAGGGAACTAGGTGCAAATGGGAGGATAAAATTAGAACGAGTTGGAGGGAGCGGATTGGGTTCATCTGACTTGGGCTCTTGTGAATACAGTAACGAACCTTTTGATTCCATAAAAGGCAGGGAAGTTATCCTGAGTATCCATCGATTTTGTTTGTATCTGTTCCAGATTTTGGCTTTATGTTTGAAAGTTCCCCTGGAGGAAATCTGGGTTTTGAACCAGATATTAAACTCACAGATGAGATGGTAATGGTGATGGGTGGTAAAATGGAGGCCCCAACATTTCGTTGGTTTATGGAACTGTGCGTACAAGCGTACTTAGCCGTAAGGTAAGTTTTTGTTAAACTAGAAACAAATGCCGTATATTTACGTAGTAATTTATAAGAATAAAACAACATGGTGAGGTACAATTCCTCTTTGCCAATGTGGACGAGGGTTCGGCCCGTCACAAGGCCTCTACCTGTACACAGGACAGCACAACACAGAAAAACATCCATGCCTTGAGTGGGATTCGAACCCACGGTCCCAGCGACTAAGCAGCACAAGGCCCACGCCTCAGACTGCACGGCCACTGCGGACCCCGATTGGTTGCTTGGTGGGCCAGAACTGACTGGTATTGTATGGTTTATGAATGAAGAGAAATCGTGTTTTCCTGAAAGAAAATGTTTGATTTTATGCAAAATATTCCTAAGATTGGTCTCTTGAAATCGGATAGCGTATTCTAGTGGCTTGCTAGGTACGTTCGTATTTATGTCGTATTGTTTTAGGCCGTACCAGGAGGCCATCGTATCATTAGTGTCGCTGATGCTGGACACGGGTCTGCCATGCTTCCGTGGGCAGACCATCAAACTTCTGACGGCGCGGTTTGCACCCCAAGCCAGCAACAAGGAGGCTGCGGCTTACATCGTGTCGATTATTCGAAACTCCTGCTTCAACTTCCGTACACGAACCTACGATATGATCCAGTATTATCAAAATCAGATTCCATATTAAGAAATATTGTGAATGGTTTTGACTCCTTTTCCATATTCCTCTTATAAAATGTGTTTAGTAAAAATTGTTCTGCAATGTATATATTGTAATAATTTAAAAAGTAGCTGTCGGCTGTAATCTGAGACAGTTATGTTGCATAACTCGACTCAGTACACAAAGATAATGAAGGTGGTTGAAAACTAATGATTTATTTTATTCCATTGAGTATTTTCTTTCCATTTGTAATTTCTTATAGTAAAAATTACAGGGAGTCGGCGAATACAAGCAATAGAACAGGATAAACATGACTGTTTTCTTTTTTAATACGTTTGTTTGCCATTTCGTAGAAATGTAATAAATCTTTTTCTCCTCCTCCTCCTCCTCTCCTCTCCCATCCATATTCAGTCCATGGCCTCCTCAATTCTCCTCTTCTGTTAGGTCCGTCTGTCCGAGGCTTTGATTGAGGTTTCGAAACATCTTCCTTTTTACGGTGCAAGGTGTAATAAATCCAGACCGTATTTTTAATAACGTGAAATATGCTCCACTGTATAGTTGATTTAGTGCCTGAATTAGTCAGTGCATAAGTAAGAAAATGTCACCTCTGTTTGTTCTTGTTCTAAGGTTCATTTTAGTGGTTGTACAGTCACTGACTAAATTACCTAAACCTCTTAACATTGCCATTATGAAAAATCCAGAGAATGTGATTTACCAGAACAATTGTAATAAATCTTGCTGCAGAATTACATCAAATTACCCAATTTTCCTAGTGCAGTTTGCCTACTTCCTTTGGAGTCGTAGACTGCGTTTCAATACCTAAGCTTGTAGAATGGTATGATTGTAGTTCATATTCTAGAATGTCACCGACACATTTTGAATTTATTGGTGACTAGACCTAACAAGAATATGAAATTTTGTTTGAGCAAGTAACATGCAGATTACGTAGCAGTCGTCATATGCAAAAAGTCTTACTCAAGTTTTATTCGGCCACGACTTTTAAAGCTGACGAGACGAATAATTAATTGCAACATAAATTTCATTTTATTGAACACGGAAATTATTTTATTATCAAAATTGGCATAAACCCTCAACTGTTTTCCTCACTTATGACACACAGTTGGGTGTCATTAGCTAATTACCCTCACCACACCCCAAGCACCACGAAGGGGAGGGATGTTGCTACTGGCGGGTTGCCACCACACTCACTTGGGTTCACCTACTTCCTGGGTGTAGGGGGAAGAGTACAGTTCACACAGAAATATTGTCGTCATTGAGCCGCTATCAAAGTCAGTCAGGCGTGACGTCAGATCTGATGATTTATATGGAAACATGAATGCCACAAATTAATTATTTTACGTAAACTGGCTGCAAATACATTTATTTGTGAAAAATATTGCCACTTCATTACGGTACTTACTAAATTCTTGAATATTATTTAGACGAACTGCGACTTAAATATGAAATGTTGGGACTTGTAGACGCCAGTTTTATATCACAATCGATGTTTTGTGAGGGTAAGCTTTAGTTTTAATTCTTACGCCATATTTAAATGGACTTAACTATTTAAAAACTCCTTCCAAACATTTGTAACGACATAAAACAAAATTACCAAGAAATATAAGCAGTGACGAAGTAATTACTATTTGTGTCAATCCGTTTCCGGAGTGTTTCGTGGCAAATTAACAGTTACTCAGATCATTATTCATGATTACAAAACTACACACTCCAAATGCACAGGAACTTCCGAACAGTGCAGCAGTTTCTCTAAAATCGACCACGAATCAAGCATACACCATATTTGAGAAGCACTGGGTTAGATTTTCGTCCGAGTCCGATTTAATTTTTGACCGAGAGGTTTCGTGGTTTTACTCAGTAACACCAGACAAATTTTTAAGACAGAACCTTCGACTGTGTAACTGCTGCTTCGTTCGATATCCCGCCATCACCCTACTGGGCCCCATAACCTATAAATTTCGAAATCGTCGCGTAGGCAGTAAATACAACAAAGGAATCTTGAGGCCTGTCTGTTGCTTTGTAGTGAGTGTACGGGGCGACCCGGTCTGCATGTGGGATGAGGGAGGATGTACCACGAGTTTCACACGGTGTGTTTAATAAATTGGTCGCGCTGAGTCTTCCAGCGATCCCCAGTAAGTACAAATGGGGACGGAGCTCTTGGATGACAGGGGACGGAGCGGAACTTTTGTGCGTGATTGTTTCGAAAATTGTAGATATAATTTATACTAGGGTATTATCTCCACCCGCTCTTCATTTATATCAAGTGTTCATGTAGTCAGCGTTTAAACTCGTGGAACAAGAGTCCTTGTGGACCTTAGATTTACTTAGCTTTTTAATAAACTTCTAGCGTTCTGTTTCATCCTTGTATTTAATATCTCAGCATTTTAATAATGCTTTCATTTATTTTATCTACAATATTAAAGAACTCGATATATTTACATATTTATCATAATAACATGTCATAAGATTTGAGACGTAAACATTCATACAAGCAGACACAATGATACAGTCAATGTGTGTGCCTGTTATTTCGTATAAAATAAGGAAACTGGAGAAGAACCATGTTCAGTCCTGTGTCCTTCATGTGTACAAAGAGAAGGGCTTCGTAGTACAATCTAAATGCGCGTATTATCAGGAATACTCTAATGTTTGTTACATTGTATCTATGATGTGTGTAAAATAGATTGATCTCGGAAAGGTATTTCCATGCCGCTGCCTTGTAATGCGCGTAGATTTCAATGCATGGAGCAAAACTCGAAGTTGAATTTCGGTATTGATCTGTAGCAGGATGGGCCCCGTTCCTGAAGATTAATCTCTCTCAGCACCTCGGTAGCTGTGGGCATGTCAGCTGCGTCAGGGTATTAACATTTGCAAGGCAACATAAAATTTCCGTGTACAGTGCTGAATGAATTGAATTTTTAAACATATTTGCAGAGTGAATTTTCTAGGAAATTGTAATAATATTTTGGGAAATTCGGGGCTGAAGGTGAAATTTGTTTTCACATGTAAGTCCACAAGGCGTTAGAACGCAAAAAACCAACATCGACATCATCACCGCTGTGTGAATCTCAGACTGAAGTAAACTTTATACGAATCAGATCGCCAAACAGAAAGTCAAAGGAACTTAGACAAAACCTTTAAAATCCACGCTGTCCAACATTCGAACGAAATTTCCGAAAAAAAATGAATTGTCGAAGTCTGTACGAAGGCGTCGTAATTGTAATAAATGTACAAAAGTTCATAATCTTAATCAGATTAATTGTCCTCGTCATCGTGAGTTGTGCAGCCAGCTTCCTCCATCGTTGGCATTCATGTCTTCGATGGCCGTGTTCTGGGTCGTAGAGCCGTGCACTATGGTAGAAGTTTACCGGCGTTTCAGATGTCGTTGCTGCCTCCATCATCAGGGAGATGGATGCAGCAAGGACATCTGAAACGTCGGTGAATTTCTACCAGACTTCACAGAGACGGTCGCAGCTTTAAGATGACCGCACAGCTCCATGTAGCATCGACGTTGCAGAATGCCTGCAACGTGTACAGTATTTTTATGTCGTGTTGCTTAGACCAGAACATGGCTCGGCAACCTTTTCATTAGCGCGGGTCGAACTGTTCTATTCATATCTTTGACAAACGCCGCATACACAAATTAATAATGCCGTGGGCAGTAATCGAAACCAGGGATGTCGGCGAATGGTGCGAAGGGGAACACAAACCGAATCACCGAAAAGAATACCACTTAATCACAAGATAGGATTTGATTGAAATTGTATTGATTTCCTTATATTAACCACGACGAGGGAAGTACCTATTGTCCCCCTTTGTACTAACTGAGGTCTTACACAAATGCGTTTGTTGCTACAGTTATTCTGGGCTGTAAATATCGATCTCGAACAAATAATTCTAAGAATTTATATTATATGTGGTCAGTTATTAGGATGAATGTTTTCAAAATGAATAATATCATGGATGAAGATAATGGTGGTGTGTCGGATGCTGGGAGATGTTTGTATGGTAGCGTAACCATGGCAACTCACGGAGGCGGATCTCACAGGCCAAAATCCTCTTGGCGCATGGCAATTCTGTGAAATCCCGTTAAAAGAAGAGAAAATAAGCCAGGGGTAAAGGGGAGTGATGAACATGGTTGAGAACAAGAAAAACTTTAAAGCAGGTTGTTTTAAAAAGTGAATATCGATCTAGCAGAACCGATAGAAAATATTCAATTGATGTGAGTTTTAATATTAAGTTAGACATGCTACCGTCCTAAGCATTACGACATGACAGAAAATTTATATCTAAAACTCTCAGAAAGAAATTAAACATATTACAAGATATATTTCTTACACGATGTGCACAGAAAACTGAGTGTTATTTCGTAATTAACTACATGGAGTAGTGTCCGTCTTCATAAGCTGATAGTTTCTGAGTTAGTCAAGAAATGCCCCGTTTATGACTCATCACACCTTAAAATCTTGACCGATGTGTCTCTACCGGGTAGGCATGGTGTACAAGTGCGTCGTCGAACGGGGTTTGTTGTTCAGAAACAGCACGATTTCTCGTTTCCTAAATCAGTCAGCCCCTGGTTCAAAACCAGAGGCTAGTCGGAGATAAAGGCTGGTGGCTGGACCCACCTGCTCGTGTTAGCCCTACTTCAGAAATAAGCCTTTGGTAACGGACATATTTCCAATTTTCAAAATGTTTATTTGTTCCAAAAGACGACATGGACCTCAACATGACAGCTGGTGTGAATGAAATTAATCTACAAAAACTGGCATTAAGTAAAGTCACACTGCGTCTTAAGTTATGGTTTAATTTATGTCAACTTGTATTTTCAGTTGGCGGTTTAAAAATATTTTCCCTTCTCATCTTTGCAATGAAATATCCTAATAAGATTTCCACGTGGTGGTTGGATAATTGATCGGATATCCACTTTGGTTTGTCATATATTCTGTACTTTTTAAAATTATATTTATCAACGGTTTTTTGTTGTTATATATGACACCCTATCAAAAGGAGGGTTTGGTTACGAGCTCGGCGAAAGAGTTATTTTATGGAAAAGACAAAGGATTATTCTTTTGTTTATTGTTAGTGTAGGAAAGTAAAAATCATCTTCTGAAATAATTACAAACCTCACTCCTGGTACTCGGATGTAAATATTTTTAGGTTTATTTCAACGTCACTAGTATCTACAGCATCGCTTAATAAACGATGACAAAAATTTTCCAGTGCTTAAATCGTCAATTAAAATTTGAAACGTAGCTATTTTGCAAAATTCCATTACTTGTAGCAACGCCATTTTAACTTTCCCACTGTTCTGTTAAGAAACTTTAACAGTTTCAAAATTTTGATTCGTAATCCAGAACAGCTCCACTCGCTTGAAGTAGGGTGTGGCTGTGGGTTGATCACTGAGCTGCCTGCCTGCAGGCCCGTCGTAGCCAGGAAGGGTTGCAGAGGGCATTGCCTTGCCACGCGAAGTGGTTTATAACGCCATTGATTCGGTTCCACATGAAGCATCCTAAAATTAGAACTATTGCTATTAGGTAATTTTGACCCCCGAAAGAGTCGTGAAGCTTTGAATGTCCTGTCATCAATGCTGATATCTAAATAAATCGGAACTCTGTAGATTTTAAACTTTGATATTCCTCAGAGACCAAGGGGCCTAAATAATGTCGTTAAACGTAAAAAACAGTTCAAGTGTTATATTTAATTATTTCCCACTGAATTAAAACTTATGGTTACAACTAATTTGGTTTATTTAAATGTATACTCTAGCATTTCTAAAGAATGAACCCATTTTCTATGCAGCGTAACATAAGCCGCGTTATACAGAATTGTGCTGAGATGTCCCTCAGGTGAGCACGTATTTTCATAAGGCTTTCTTTAATTTTTGTATGAATTGTTTGTCGATTCGGATGTTTGTTTTGCAAATACCTATGAATTACAGCAAAACCATGGAAGCATTTTCCTTTGTATTTCTTTAAGTATGTATTACATCCAAACATTTTCTCATGAAAGTCGTAGATATAAATCATAAATGGCCATTCATTTATGTCGTATGCAATTTTTTCTTATATTTATTGGCTTTTTGGATGAAATAGTTTTTCAGTTTAGACGGGTTTATTCAAAGTATCTGTTAACAGGGGTCGTAAGGCATTAATTTATTTAATACATTTTAAAACAGACCTATATTTAAACTCATGCACTTGTTATTATTTTCTGCGTTCATAGAGCTCCAGTTATTTAATTAAGCCTATATGGCGTCTTTATTCGTTTCGTATAATCTGTCATTGATCTCTGTTAAACTTACATTACTGACAGTGCAACAAAATAAGCGATGTATTTTCAGAGCCCACTTTGATACGTTGTGGCAGGAAATGAGGGGTGTTCCAGACGAGGGTTAGGTTAGATTCTGTTTTCTTTTTTAATCCTTTAATTAGCTCCTCGTACAGTCGAGACTTCTGTTGATAGTTATCGGTTAATAAATATATATGTAGTAGCCAGTGTGTTTAAGGTTTCCTCTGTAATGACCAATCCCTCATGAACGTTATAAAACACAAGATCCATTCATACCAAAAGCGAAACGGCGGTAAAAATAGAATAGAATTTTCCTTTTAGTAATTTTTTAACAACAAACATAGGTACTATTGAATAAAAATTGGTAAACTGTAGGAGGAAATGCTTTATTAAATATTCTCAAATCTACGTCTGTTCTTTGTTGAAAATACAGAAATTTAACAGCAGGGGTCGACAGATGTTGGCTCATGTTACCAATCAGAAAAATATTCTATTCGCCAGACGTTTTATGCACCGTTTTAAAAAAATTGTCTGCGGATAACTGATAATAACCGACCTGCATAGCAGAGAGGTCACTCGGCGCTTAATATCTTAACACGTGCCGAAAGATTCTTAATAAACTAGCGACGGACCATTCACGCAACGATAAATGAAAACGACAGGCGACTTTGAAACAAGCTCGTGTCTCATTAACAAGGGCCCTCACACCTGCGTCAGTTAATTTTCCTCATGTATCTATAAATAATTAAGCAAGAGAGACGGAAAATATTAACTAATAAATGATTTTGCCTCATTTACGAACGCAATGTAAACCCACTAATCCTACATTTTATACACGACTCAAAATACAAGATATAAATTACGAGTGTACGCAGTGAATGAGTTTAAAAGTAGTTCATCTGGTTGAAGTGGTTATTCGAAGTGAAAATTGTGTTATAGAGAATATTCCGGCTTGGGGGGTCCATGGCGTTTAGTTCAAGCTGTACGATGGTCTTTCCAGTGTTAATTTAAGGACGCCTGTTGAAGAACGTAATAGACCGAAAACTATCCCAATTGTTCGGGAGCAGCTGTTCACGGAAATAATGAAGTGCCAATGTTGACACCGAATAAGGACTCTTTCACATGAGTGGGAAGGCTGTGATTGGAATTCGACGGAAGCCATTTTGTTGATAGCAGAATAGGGTGAGAGCGAAGTTAGAAGAGCGTGTCGAGAAGGCAAAGAAATGCGTTTCAGTTAGCAGGGTTTCTTGCTTTGGTTTTGTATCAGGGATATCAAACACCAGAGATGATCGTCTTCCTGTCTTACCTTGCAGCGTCCAACATGAGTACTTAATACGTACTTAAAGCTAATCTGACAGAAGTTTACCGACGTTTCAGAGGTGCTTAGTGCAGGGCCCATTCAGTTAAATAAATCCACATTTGTACCGAAGTTATAAAAATTTACGTCTCTCGGTTTTACTTTAAAACTTCAGTCATGTCTCTGTTTATAAGGCATTTTCGTTAAGATATTCTTTGAAGTTGAGAACTAGCAGGGACCATAGCCGAATAGTCTTGAATATTTATTATGTAGATCGAGAAGAAGGTTGAATGAAGCAGACATGAATTTCAATAACTCTGTTCTTTGTGATGTGTACCTTCTCACCAGAAACAGCGAAAGAATGGCGAAATACTAGTCTGTCTTGCAAGAAGCTTCATATATACGAAGGTGAAAGCTTGCTTGCTTCAAAATCGAGTTTGCTCCGAAGCGTGAAGAATACTGGATTTACTTACTAGTAAGTTTATGGACATGATATCCATTGATTTCAGTACTTTACGAAAAACGTGTATTGGAGATGACATGGTTCTGTATCCGTATCTACTCAACGAATTTTGATTAAATTTGGTACTGCGGGGATTTAATTTTAGTTCAGACTTTGGATTGAAATGCTGTGGGTAGTTATTATATAAACTGGTCTTGTGGTATAAAATGGTAATTTGTGTGCCTTTGTGTGTGTGTCATAAATTTTAGACCAATTGACCGCCTTTCATAAACCTTCTAACATCAATCATTCCACCTTCGGATTTCTTAATTTCCTTTGTTCAATAACTTGCGAACTTCTGAAGTCTAAAAGATAGAATAATAAAATTCAATGCAGGTTCCTCAAATGTTTTATGATGGATGCATCATTAGCCAGCTTCAGCCAGCCCATCACAAGAGTTGTTAGCCAGCTAGTTTAGGTTTACGTTAGTGAGCATTTAGCAATGTTTATTCAACTGCAAGTGAGCATTTTCTTTTGAAAAGAAGAGTTTGATTTTTGTGCGTAATGACTACACGAAATTACAGGTCGTTTTAAAGAGCTAGAGAACGATTCCGTTGAATCATGAGATTGCCCTTACGTCTGTAAACTGCTTCAACTATTGTCTAAATGCGAAACAAAAAGTAGACACGAGAATGGGTTTTGTTGTCGGATGTCTCTTGTTTCAAGGAAGCAAAGATTGGTGATAAAAGGAGTGAGAGACGACCGTGGGCATTATAGCTGGCTGTTTCCCTGTTGCTGTGGTTTGCTGCCGGAGAGGGTGAATCGATAGAGCGAGGGTACGCACCCCTCCACCATGTGCGAGCAAAGCGACCGGTCAAGTCACGGTTCTAATACGACCCCCCAAACAGGCTGCCCATTTTTTCCTTTCCTTCCTCCACACGCAGTTTGCCCCCGTGTCCTTCAGATGCGTCATTTCTGCTCTGGCCCCAATGTGGAACCAAAGTCTCCACTCAACGCGATGTCTGTTTTCGTCTTCGGGCCGAAGAACCTTTGAAGGCAGCAAACTTAACCGTGAGCTGAACGAATGTTTTTGAAATTTGGCATACGCATTATGCCATTGGAGTCTTGTCCAAAGTAATACTCTCAATTTCCGTCAGTCGTTATTAATAACGTGACGGAAGCCCGAACTTTTGACGCGAGTCGATTTTATTTTCGATTACGTCGTTACCCATCGTGCTGCCATCCATTTGTGTCCGTATGAGACCTGTGCCATCTCAACTCGAAACAAACCACATCGTATCCTGTGTGAGCATGAAATAAACATAAAATTCATTTTTTTCTGTCTTAATAAATACAGTATTTAGAATTTGAGGTTTTCACAGCGATGAGTATGAAGATTTCTGCCTTCTGGGTTGTTGCGCTGTGTAGTCTGGTCGATGTCCACCAACGTTTGAGAGGTCATACTGCCTCCGTCATCAGGGCGATGAGTATGAAGATTTCTGCCTTCTGGGTTGTTGCGCTGTGTAGTCTGGTCGATGTCCACCAACGTTTGAGAGGTCATACTGCCTCCGTCATCAGGGCGATGAGTATGAAGATTTCTGCCTTCTGGGTTGTTGCGCTGTGTAGTCTGGTCGATGTCCACCAACGTTTGAGAGGTCATACTGCCTCCGTCATCAGGGCGATGAGTATGAAGATTTCTGCCTTCTGGGTTGTTGCGCTGTGTAGTCTGGTCGATGTCCACCAACGTTTGAGAGGTCATACTGCCTCCGTCATCAGGGCGATGAGTATGAAGATTTCTGCCTTCTGGGTTGTTGCGCTGTGTAGTCTGGTCGATGTCCACCAACGTTTGAGAGGTCATACTGCCTCCGTCATCAGGGCGATGAGTATGAAGATTTCTGCCTTCTGGGTTGTTGCGCTGTGTAGTCTGGTCGATGTCCACCAACGTTTGAGAGGTCATACTGCCTCCGTCATCAGGGCGATGAATATTCAGCGCAACAACCCAGAAGACAGAAATCTTAATACAATATTTGTTTTTTCCTCGTTCAAAAATGAGGTGTTCCATCTATTTGGTAACAGAGGGTTCCAATAATTTATCAACTGCAGTGACCGTTCACTTGTTCTTTCCCGTCTTCTGGTGAGAGTGATACCGACAGGGGAATCTGCCGAGTTAACACCTCCAGGACTCTGATTGATGGATATTCATTATAGTGGCATCGTAATCGATTGCGTTACTGTCGGTACCAGGAGTCCGCTGACAATAGACCAGTGAGAGTTGGAGTCAACAACACGTGAAGTTAGTTTCATGTCTTAAACAACGTATGTTGTTCACAGAGAATGTTCTGTTTCAATCCGTAGGTCATTTTTCGCAATGCGGTACATCTTCAGATTGAAGATCAAATAGACAGCCTAAAGCCTGGAGGATTGCTATTAATATGTCAGACAAAAAGTTTCCATCAGCCGAGTAGAGGTGGTCCTTCTGTTTGGGAGTTGGGCGAGCATCTAATTACCTGTTATTCTAGAAAATCTGACATGTTTTGGAATGTTACACACGAACACCATCTGCTTAAAAAAATGTCAAGCTAACTAATAAGTGATTCTGATACGGTCCGCATTTGCACTAATTGTATAATCCATTTGACACGCTAATATTGCCAAGGTGTGCTCATGCTTGTAAATTGTTGTCACATTCTTTAAATATTTCATTGGAATTCCGTCTGTACGTCCACGGGATGGGAATGGGTTTTCCATTAAATTTGTCAACCGAGCAGTTAATTACGTCGCTCTACTTGGTAAATTATCTTAGATTAGCGTCCTTAACGGAAAGGAAGAAATAGCGTATCATCAGCCAATTAGATGCAGTCGCAAGCTTTTGTCGAAACAAATGACATTGGAAACATTTAAATTCGATAGGTTAGAGGAAAAGGGATATAAGTACTTTTATGAACTCTCAGGCTTCTGTCTTATAGTCAGTTCTGTAGATAAACACTTTTACTGCAGCATTAACTTTTAAGTGCGTGGTGATTATAAATGTAAATAGATTACTAGATTGGACGACGCTGCGTTGAGGCATAATTATTTTATATCAATGATACTAGTGACATATTGGGTGAACTGTGGATTTTTTGTTTTAAAAACTGTATGAGTAGTCAGATAAGACATATTATTAACCACATTTTTGTGTTACTAATTAATGTGCTATATGTTTAGGTCCTTGTGTCACATCCTCAGAGTCCTGTAAGAGCCAACACATGCCGTGCATTAATAACAGAAAATATAGTTACTAAAATGTCGTATCAGATGGTTAATTCAATGTTAAAGTGTATCAAGTGATGCAACGGTGTAGAATACAAGCACAACATTTAGTTTTAATGTGAATTTGTTTCTTGATTCGCTAATTATACGATGTTAAAATTGCTGCTAAAGTTATGTAGCGTCAAATGGAATAAGGCATGAGATTGCAATGAAATCATCTTGGTTAATCAACCGCGTGAGAATGATGTAATTCAACTTCTTGTATACTGTGTGTGTGCTTCATCATCAGGCTATCAGAAGAACCTTTAAAACGAGATTTGAACCGAGTACTTCGGGGTACAGATTTAAAAGAGTACGATTTAAAATGTTGTTTAGAACCGGTAACAGAGATCAGGACCCGCACAGTAGAAGATTGTGTGCGCTTTCCAGAATGCCTGCGTGCGATCCAATTTTGAATTTTTTTAGAGACTATGGCATTTTCTGAAGCAACAGATCACAATCATTGCGAAATGGAATGAATAGAAATGAGATGGAAAATCCCAGTTCTGGTTTTCTTAGTTTGCAGTCGTTAGTTATAATAAACACGAAATATTATGCTTCATCTGTCTTATCAGTTGTTTATTACTTAGTTACATGTCATAAAATGATACTCATTAATCGACGTACTTTACAGAAATCATGCCGCTCTTTGATGGCGCAGCTGTTATCTTAAACTGTTTATTTATAAATGAAATTTCGTGTGTGCTTTTTTAACGAATAGTAAAGTGAATTACGATTAAGTATATTATTTTTACGGTTTGTTTTTATAAAGTGTTCTTTTAAGTGAGTTATATTATTTTTACACTTGGCCGGTGCTTTTATATCAGGCTCGATGTACGAAAACTGGGTTGAAATTCTGTTGAGTCTGGTTAAGTAGGCCTAAGTACACTGTCTGATTACCTTTGGTGTAGCCCAAATGTTTGCACTCAGTATAAAATAAAAGTGATCAGCAAAATATCGTAAATTTTTATTTGTATTCCATAGCCTTAAACTAAAAGGCATTTATTTTATTTTGTGCGTACCGTTGGGTTGGGAGAGGGAAGTTTCCATTTGTTTGTAGGTTTTCATTTAAATTGCAGCAAGCCTATGCGCTCTTGAAAGACCCAGGAACACGACTGCAGAGTTTTAAATTAAATTAGAGTGACTCAGAAAACGCAAGACAGGTGGATAATAACAAACGTGATATTGCGTTTTAGCCTTTGTTCATAACTTGCTATAACTCGAATGCAAGGTTTCCTATCTGTGTTTCATAAAGTTCCTTATTTTTCATTTCTCTGGAATAGGCCTACCTGTACCTGCTAATAAAACATTTTTACGTTACAAATGTAGATATAAACAGTCTTCATACTTGTCTGTCGGTTATACAATTCCAGGTATTTTTTCTTCTGTTTTCAACTGGCAGTTTTTAAGAACTAAGTTTAAGTTTACTCCTACTCCGGTTTATAAAACAAATCTGTGGCTCTGCAGCTCTTGACGGCCTTTGTCCTCCTCCCATATGGGAGGTTATTCGATCACAGAAAGACACGGAAACATTTGTGCCTTGAGTGGGATATAAACCCACGGCCCCACTATCCAGCGCACGAGGTCCACGCCTCAGACCGCGTGGTCACTGTGACCGGAATTTATATTTACGCGCCCTCTATTTTTATATTCTTGTATAAATGCGACTTTCTCTAAGAAACATCCCCTACTCACCCCCATTCCCCCGTAAATACGCTTTTCTTTTCACTTCTCGTAGCTTACTTAAACACATTTCGGATTTGAGAAATGTTTACGTCAATTGAAACTTTTTGGAGAAAGACCCAGAAGACCAAAGAGGAATGGCTTACAAAACAGGAACCATGTTATCTCCGTTAACGTAAGAAACTACGCTAAATGACCAGAAATCAGAAGAAGAATTTGCTGATTATAATAAGCTAACCATCCTAACCCTGTTAATTTGAAGTCAATCAAGTCAGCTTCAGAAATACTTCTAATTAGTATTACAGTAGCTGAATGATGTTCTAATTTTATCAAAGCATAAAATTGCATAGTTGTGTGTTTAAAAGATTTTCTTATGTTACTGCATTTCAAAATAACCAAATATGGTCATAATTACCAAATATTACACCATGAAATACCTCTCAAGAACGTCACCTCCATTTTTGACACTGAATCTATGGCATCAAATTATTTTTTTACTCGTTTTCGAATGAAGCCGATGTCTTTAAGGATGGATAAATAGAAACAGGCCGAATTTGGCTTATGCCCATTTTGCACATCCCGCGGAGGGGATCACGGTTCCAGTAAATACGTAGTCAAATGTTCTGCAATGTCTTACATATCAGCTATACTTGTTGGATGACAATTTGCCGTCTTCTTCACTTTTGAAATGTTTTTACAAGTTTCTTTATGATTTTTAATCGCACAGTGGTGCAGTTATGATAGTCGGGCTCGTGGCATGGTCATAGCCGAGTTTAAAACTCCAAAGTCCTGAATTTAAATACGAAATTTAACTAAGAAAACGAAGTACGATTTTGAGTGGCTTTGTGAGGAAAAACGTTTCAGCAACAACGAGTGAGGTTCCAGCATCTTCATAAATATTAAGTGCGTCAATGGGTGTTCCCCTAAAACCAGTGACCCTTCCAGTGTGCAAGGGTTCCTTTCCCCCGTCAGGCAGCCCCTGCGTCTCTGAGTCTGACGTCGCTGTCAGCTGCGTCGAGCGCTCGCTACCGTTCTGTCTGCGCTGACACAGCATCAGTAGCCACAGACCAAGCTTCGGGCGCGGTCACTTACTCAGCCTGCAGTCGCCCGCAAACCCTTGATCAACTCACATATTTCACACCTACTCGAATTTCCCTCTCTGGTTCCATCTCCGGTTTTGAGTCGCATCTCCTTAAACTCTCTCTCCTGTACCCTCCCCGCACACGTAATTACACAACTAATGTTGTTTTTCCCGTCATGCCTTGTGATCACACTACCATATAACGTGTTGTTTTTAATTAAATCCTAATTTCTTTTTGTTACACCCCCGTCTCTGTGACTGAACCGCCTGGAATAATTCTGGTCTGAACGTGTGTTTCCTGCAAGCTGTAATGCGTAGTGAATTGGACATTGTATGAAGAATGCTTCGTGTTGATTGGTCGCGCTTTCGTACAGGATATCCAATTATTGTGAAGAATTTAGAGTGTAATAATCGCACGTGTGCGATGTCACAGGCCATTTAAAGCGTGTGCTTTGTTTCCGGACATTTTGTAACACCAGGTGCACTTGATGAGAATTGTTTTTGGATAACTATCTGTGTTATAGATGCGAGTGACCAAGGAAATAATATTTGCAGTTCGCTTCGTGGTGTTTTCTTCAAATTCAGACTCTTGAATGTTTGTGCTGAAATGATATTTTAATTAAGGATATTAGTTGAATGCCATTGTAAAGTTTAATGTTTAATAGTGCGGTGAAATACGTTGTTAAACCAGACTGGTGGAATTATAAACAGTGCGGACATAAGTAGAAACAGAGAGCATTCACATTCTTGAACGAACCGGGAAACATTTGAGGTCTCATTATTCGTCTGACGAGCGGCATGTCTGGTCTCCGG
Source organism: Zootermopsis nevadensis (assembly GCF_000696155.1). Next base: position 201,291 of record NW_019060737.1, on the reverse strand, counting down.
TGGTGCCCAGACGCGCGCGTGTAAACCGTCTGTGAATTTCAAGCACCAAATTCAAAGCTCAGTTCCGTTCTGTAGGATTTTTAACTGGTTTGACGAAGTCTGATGATGGATAGCAATTCGGTTTCCCCGATGCCAGAACTTGCCCCCATGGCCGAGTTCGACAAGTCGCCCCCTAGTCCACCGGAGACACCACCCCTTACGACCGCCATGGAAGATCTGCCTCCACCCCCTACTGCTGCCAGCATTCCCGTATCCGAGGGTACGCAATCTGTGAACGAGAACATTTCTCAAAAGTAAGTACACTTGGTTTTTAATTTTGATAACTCGCCGACGCCATGTGCTCATTAGCTGATTGCTTATGGATTTAACTGCATTAAACAGATTATTTTGTAACGCGATTTTCATATGGAGCGTCATATGAGTCACATCCTGTTAACAGAGCCCGCGGTTGTAATTTAAGTTTTGATTATAATATTCCCAAAATATAGCTCGGTTGCCAAGAATGAGGTATTTGAGAAGGTGGGTGTTAGAATCACAGCCGCTGTGAGCACTCATCAAAGCCTGAATTGGCAGCTTCATAAAAGAAATATAGAAAAATCTAATAAACCACGCATAAATTATGAAAAGTGTCACAAAAGTACGCACTTCTGTGATAATTAAGAAGTTAGGAAGCTGGTATCGTATGAATTTGTCTCTCTGCTTCCAGCAAGTGTAGATCTCTCTTATTGCATAAATTACCGAAGGACACAAGACCAAATATCGCTGTCAGCAAAATTGGATACAAATGTAAAACCGAGGAGACTTGAAATCAACGATTGATGAAGTATCGATGTATATTTATTTCGACTGCCGTGAAATTTTCATGCATCGGTATCATCAAACACAGAGTCGGTGTTTAAGTGTGTTTGAGACTGCAGAAAATTTAAGTTCTGTTCGACCTACACATCGATTTTTGCGGTACGTAATCTAATGGAGAATGAACTTCGCTATAGAGAACTTACATTTTAAGCATGCGGCTAAGAAATGTCAACTCTTTTGAAGAAATGAGATGTTACAACTAACTCTCGAAATGTCAGACTTTGTTATTTGAACACGTTTAAATTTGTTTTTCCATAATTCTGAAGAAGAAAAAACAACATAAAAACTTCCTCCCGTGTTTGGAATCGATATTATAACTCAAACACAGCAGCTTCAAAACGAAGGGACAGGGAAATTAAAAATAACAACTTTGATGCCTTTGGGATTAGTGGCAAATAGCAGTTCTGTAAATAAATTCAAATGGCCTCTAGACCTATATAAGCTTTTCTTTTTAAAGTTTTAAGTGTTGGGTGCGGACGAAAGGTAATAACTGAGTAAGTTTAACATTAATTTCATTTTGGAAATATTGAATTAGGAAAAGCATTAAAAGAATCACAGTTCAATTCGTTCTTAAATTGGGGCCCGTGTTCCACAGTTTGCGCCCCTGAAGAGTAAGTTTTCATGACGCACGCATACTCGTACTTGACGATTAAATTACTTATTTGCGTATTTGTTACATTGTGCTGACTTTTTCATGTATAAATGTACTTAACACCGTGGAATAGAATCCTCGTTGAGGCCGACATGTACTTTTGTAATTAAACACAGAATTGTTTTTCCTGTAACAATAGTAGAAGCTGTAGTTGGGTTTTACATCAAACAACTTTGAGTGCAGTGGCAAGCGTGTGTTGATTTCCCCTGACAATAAGCTTTTACCACTTCTCATACCCGTTGAGTTGGGACGGGATACAGGTGAACCAACTACTCGACCGGAAATACCCTATCGGATTACAGGGTAGGACTGTTGACTCAGTATCTTCAAGTAAGTGGTTAAATAACAGACGCTGTTTGTGGTGTATGCGATTGTCAGCGGCGAGCATGTTATATTGTCTCTCATTTTCTGCAGAAATCAAAGCGACAGTGATGATGTTCATCATATAATTGCACATAGTATATTTCTGCACAGGGAGTCCTTCTGGATTTTCGGATGTCGTGACATTCCGGATAGCTGATGGTCGTCTTCATTAAGCAGTACCTTGCATCTGAGGCGTGTGTATCTCGAGCGGTGTCTTCCCTTCATGTTTCCTGACTAAAATTTTATATGCAGTTCTTTAACACGTAACTCCTCTGTTTGTGAAAACAGTATCCAATCTCGATGTTTATCTTCTGGGTTTTGACGCTGTGTAGACCCACAGGTAGATACCGGTGTTTCGGATAAATATACCGTTTCCATCTTCAGCCCTGGAGACTCCACACGGCGTCACCATTCAGAAGAACAAATATCGGCATCTTCACCGCCCTGGGAAAATTGTCTCAGTATCAAATCTCGTATTTATTATTTTCGTATGCCCATTTCTTTTCAGCGAGGCCTATATAGATCTTAAATTATAAAACATTTAGTGCTGATTTTAAAAGGCTTTTAATGTGCAAGTTAGAACCGGAATTTTATAAAATTTTAAAATATGATAAGTTGTGGAAATACGAAAGTAAACATAAATAACACCCCATAAAGACGATACGCTAATCATCTGTCAGGTTGGGCTCAGAGTTTTCCCCGTTGTGTAATATTCGAGCTTTAATAAAGTGGACGGAACGTATTTAAACGCTCCAAGTACATGTGACGAGCCCGGAAAGCTTTCGTATCCGTCCTTCATTGATTTTGAGTGGTCACAGGTGAATGGGTGAATGGTCGGTCCGGTCGTAGCTCAGTCGCGTTGCACGCACGGCACGCGCTGCTCACAAACAATTGTCGACGAGGCGTGGCGCGTAGTCTGGTACATGGTAGACTTTCTCGACGGAACAGCTCAAAACTAATGCGATACTTAAACTTCAGTAGGAAAAGTTGAAGAAATTTTGGTTGGATGACAATTTACATGCAGATCTTGATATATATTTTCCTTCCTTCGTATGCTAAATGTCTGTGGCTAGTCCTGTTTTCCCAATTTTTAATTAATTTAACTGATAGTGTGATACCAGAATCCGAAGGATCAACACTGCTGACACTGAAAAACGTCATTTAACTTTGAGAAATTTCTGCAACCACAACCTGTTTTCTTAAGATCAACCTTATTGTTGTCCTCCAATCTCAATCTCCAAGTGATTTCCTCATCATAATTCTTCATGCATTTTTCATCCCCTCTAGCTGCATGCCCAGCCCATCGGAGTCTCTTCGGTTTCACTATGCCAACAGAACAGAACTAGATATTCTGTGTTCGTTTCAATCTTCATCTTATGTGACATCCCAATATTGTTCACTTCATTGTATTCAGGTCCAAAAGATTTCTTGGCCGCTTTGTTTTCGAAGCCTTGTAATTCAATTTCGTACCTCAAATAAGTGACCACTTTCAGGCTTATACAAAATGAACTGCGCAGTTATTGTTATGCACGCATGTAGGGCACACCAAACCTGTCTGTCCCCATAATTCAGCTGGAGAATCACTGTACGGATTTTGATGAAATTCAGTATGGACCTTATGTCATTTAATGTTATCCTGAACTCGTGTTTTCCAATCCCATCCAATCGGTAACAACACGAGTGAACGACCTTGTGATGTGGAATCGACTGTAAGGTCAAACACTGCTAGATCTTTAATGGATGTTAGGAAAATTCTCATGTGTTCGTATGTTATGGTAGCTTTTCATGTAATTAATTAATAACGGCTGAAATTTTAATTTTAGTCTGTATCCTTCTTGGTCCACTAAATGTTCCTTGGTAGCACATTAGAAATATGCAATAACAGAAAATACTTACCGGCGGTTGTGTGAAGTTTAGGCTTAAGGAGTTAAAAGACTTACGTCTGTCAAGTACGATGCTTTTATAAGCGACCCTGTGTTTAATTGCTACCGACTTGTTACATAAGTATGTTAGATGAACTGCTGTTTGCCACTGACATAGAAACATGAATGTCACATTCTTACGTCTCATATATGGTAGCTTGTGCAATTTGTTCTAGTTCAGTCTAAATTCTGGGATGTTACAAACAAACATGAAAGATTCTATTCACTTACCTCCATGTTTGTAACTGATGTAAGCTTAAAATGCGATAAGAAAGATAACTTATCTGCGCTTCGACATTTTTAAAAAAAAGATGTTGTATCTAAAAACATGAAAAGAACACTGAAAAGCGGTACACAACTTTGTTTATGTTTTTCAGAATTCTGATGACATACGACTTTCTACAAAGCGTCGTACCACGGGTAACTTCCGCTCTAGTCGTCCTTCTTGCGTCATTTGCAAATTTATAAACAGACTGACCTTAGCCGATAACGCTTATGTAGATGTACAGTCTCAATACCATGCCAATTAATTTTGTTTCATTGCAGTCTTCAATGCGTGTCGCACGGCAGAAAAGAGGACACAGCTCTGTTTTTGTGCAATACGCACAGAACGGAAATCCGCTATTAAGCATCTTCCCCTTTTCTATTCATTATCCGTTATATATGACGTCAGCTACGGCTCAACTAATTTGTTCGGGGTGTAATAGATTGTAGCACACTTTATTCCATTTTATAGAGAGACTGGCTTATGTATCTTTATGTCTATGCGTCTCATGACTTGTAACTTTTTTAACTAATTGACGGGATTTTCATGAAACGCACTATAAACATAATTCTCCTAAGGACCCCCCCCCCATAATTTATTTTTTATTTTGCCATCGGCAATACACACATGACAGCCATGCAAATTTGTAGAGTTGGATTGTCATTTAATACAGTGACCTGAAATTTTGTGCGATAGAAATATTCAAATTCTGTGGAGCGTTTTGTATAATGTAAAATACCAAATGGCGGAAGGTTTCCGTTTGATGGTGACTACACACCTAGTGCATCTATTGCTGAGGTTGAGAATGCGTGGCGTTATACCTCCACTCCTCCATACACCTCCATGGAGTGGCGTCTTTAATTAACAGGACGACAACTTTGCTTTTATTTTTTATGGCGATGAGTAATTTACGACCTGACCTGGGAATGCTTCGTTTTGTTTGCTTATCATAAACATAACTCGAATCAGTGCAACGATAAAGAACTAAATGGATCAGGCCCTACATATGTCAAATGTAAGCTAGTCGGGACCTATACAAATCTAAATTATGTTCAGAGAAATAGTGTTACCTGTTCAGATTTGGTTTAGCCCCGCGAACGTTTGCAGATTTTCTGTCTGACGAGTCTAAAATCCTGTTTACACCAGCGAAAATGGAAATTAATTTTCGAAAGAAGAACCCTCTAACTATAACTGAAATTATGTGTATACTGCATATGTAATTCTAGTCCCTGTCAGTTAAATAACTTGAATTGGGATAAGCAAGATGATTCCGCATTAGCAACTAAATTGTCGAGTCTTACTTGATGGACTGGAAAAAAGTTTTGTAAAATCTTGTATTGCCTGCTTTTGTTCAACGTAAATTAGTATGGCGGCGCTAGAATGCTCTATAAATTAATAATCATACATGTTTAGTATTACATAATGAGACGTTCAGTAGTGCTGTCGGGACAGTGAGATCTAATACGTAGGCCAAGATGGACTGAGTATGTAGGTGGGTTGGGAGTGGTGGATGGAACATCGTATATCTTCTGGTTTTGCCTCCACGATTCCGTTAGACTTATTTATGATAGAACAAATTAAATTATTTTCGGATCGAAATAATGAGTTAGTAAAAGCAAATTTTAGGTAAAATTAGAGCTGTCATCTAAACCGAAACATAGTCTGAAGAAGATTGCCGTGTAGTCTTCTAGAAGTTTCCAAAGGTGCTCTGTCAGGGCTAAGATGGAAGTAGGAAGCACCTCTGAATCGTCGGTAAATTTCTGCCAGATTACGTGGCGCAACATTCCGGAAGACATCAACTGTCTCTGCTCTCGTAATATTAAGCCTCTGTAACTCTGGTATCGTTTATAAACGTTACGGAGTAACGAACGCTCTGCTACGCTTTCACTTGCTAGCATCGATGTCAATAATCGATTTTGAAAACGATGTTCTGGTCTGGGAAAGAACTGGTAAAAGAGATGGCTAATCAGCAGAGAGAGGGAGAGAGAGAAAGAGAGAGTAACATTCACCCAGAATGTTATTTACTCCGAAAAGTGAATGCTGTCGTAATTGTGTTTAATTTATCTGACTTCCATCTATAGCTGCTGATCGTATAAGCTAGTGTTGCTTTTCGAACCGTGAAATGACGTAAAGGCGTTAGATAACTGGTCGCCATGGTAATTGATAACCATTGTTTTCTTCGGTTTGGGCCTAAATACTATGTCTGTAGATACCAGAGTTTTCGGAGGAACATCCCCCTCCCCCCCAAATCTTCAGCAGCCCTACGTCTTCACCGCGACAACCTCAGAATATATGCTCAGTGAGTGATATTTACGAGTTTATTTACATTTATATGCCAGATTCAAAATTCAGTCGTGTTTTTGGATGAACGTGTTCCGAAACAAATGAACACACACAGCAGATGGAAATATTGATTAAATTCTACGTGGTTACGAATCGGAGATTCACCCACACATTCGTTGTCAGCAACTGGTAAATAGCTCGACTACTTACTACTCCATAGATCAATTTTGTTTACTTTTTGATGTAATGATCATCTTATAGCAGAGCGGAAATAATTCCGTACAGATGAGCGCGCTGGAAACGCGATGCCTTCTGTTGCTATGACAACAAGTAACAACATAACAAACAACTAGTGGAGTCGGGTATAGCCAAAGGGCATTGAATTGACCGCAGTGGACTTAAACATTTTTACGCCGCGCGCAGCATATGTGCTAACTGCAACGTAATGAGATACAGTAATCTTAACTGGCGGTTTGAAAACTGGCGTTAAAGCCTCTTTGATCTGACCGTGTCTGATACAGACACTGTCAATACCAATGTTGTCATTGGCCCAGATTCCGTAGGCCCTGTTTCAAATCGTCACGTCCTGTTCCTCTGAGATTCACTGTGATCTTACGCCGACTTCCAAAGTATTCCTAATATTGATAGCAAATTTAGGTAACTTCATGCTCTGACTGTTGAGTACATAGCTGTATATAATGTTTTATTAGACAAAATAATGAATTAAAGTTCTATACATTTGTTTATACAAAGAATATTCGATGTATTTCGTTGGGGACCCGTATACATATCTACGTACTTAAGTTTGATAGTCGAAATAGTTGGTTTATCGAGATAATTCTTGTTCTGATGAGTATGTTTATGATAAAATTTAATACTCCATAATAAACCAACTAAGATCTTGTGATGGTAATATATATTCTAAGTTTCTCATTGTAATCCTGATCAGGGGAATGTCTGTTTGAACTGTCAGCTATGATTAAAATCAAATACGAAAGTAATTCTGTGATTAGATTATCTGAACCCGCTGTCATCAAATTTTAACATCGTTATTAACATCCTGATTCTTAAAAATTCTTACTGAACTGTGAAATTTCTGTTTATAACTCAGTCGAAAAAAAAACACTTGCGGTTGTAGAGTTGTGTACATTGCAGAGGGGATTTACCACACGATACTCTTATAAAATTTCCTGAAAATCGGTCAATTGTGTCATAAGCTGACACAAATAACATGGCGATCCGAGGAGTCTGTTTTTTTTTCTGAAGAAGGGAAAGTGCCCGGTATGCTACAAAGTTATTTAAAGGCTGTTTTTATACTGGTGCCCCTATTTCTCAATAATCGTTTTAATGTCTCTTTCAAATTTATTATTTTCGCTGTTTCTTAGTTCCGTTGACAAAAGTATCTCCAGTAAATGAGAGAGATCAATGCAGAACAAAGACTCATAAAGAACTCGCACGAAATATTTACTTTTGTTACGCTTTACTGCATGGTTACTCTGACGAGTACTGTGTACAAACCGTGAAGTCAGTGCGCTGTGTACTGAAATAGTCTATGAAGACGTTTTTATTGATCGGTTGTGGCAGACAGCTTTCCGAAATTATTTTATTATTTACATATGATTTAAAGTTGTGTCCGATAAACTAGGCGCATAGAAAGTGCTTAATCTGAACACCTTTGCTTATTTTGAACTGCTTTTCTTTGGGTTTTTTCCAAGTCGTCAATGACCACAAATCTTATAAGTTGCGCCGTTGTAGACCTAGAATACTTCTGTGTAATCTTGAAAGTACATGTGTAAAGCTGTTATATAGCTCAGCCAGAAAAATATTTCAGACTGAACGTTGAAATTTCAGGTATTTATTTTTAATTTGTGAGTCTAAGGCAACATGTCTCCAGTACGTGTGGACCACTCCCAGCCAATCACTGAACAGCTCGTTATTTACCACTTTTATCTCCATCCGATTTTAAAATCAAGATGAGTCTTACTTCCAGATTCGGTATGCCACTTCACCGTGGATCGTGAGATTCCGGGTTGTGACGCCGTGCCATCTTGTATCCGAGAAACGTGTCGCCTCCTCAGATCTCTTATACGGCCTGCTGTATTCAACATCTCGAATTCCGTGTCTCTTTGCTTTTCCAGCTTATTTACTTTTGTGAGTGACCTGACCAGTATAGAGCCACGAAGGCGTGTTCTTGACATTTCTGTGTTTGCCGTGGAAATTCCTAAGCTACTCAGGGATACTTCTCCATTTTGATAGCCCGTCACCTCGAATACGGACTATTCCACCAGAAGATAGAGAATATTCTTTGAAATATTCTCTAAGTAGTCTTAAAACGGATGTTAGACTGCTGATCTCACTTACTGAGTAATTTGTTAGACGACAGTTACATTTCTTTTTGACATGAATGTGGTATCGCCCCTTCGTATCAACACACAGAAACACACGTACAGTCCCACACATATATCTAATACGAAAGGAAATAAGTGTTTCTTGCCTTAAAATGGTATAGCGTCGAATTGCTTTAATTTTGTGCAGAGGTTCTCGAACCTGGTTCTGTTCGAACTTACCTTTCGTAATCATGTCGTCAGACACTATCCTCATTATTCTTGTAGTAGACGCCCTCACATTAAAATGACACTAAATTGGTCTTAATCAGTGTGGAGTCTTTAAAATCAGTGTTCTGTTTATTACTAATGTATTTGACTCGGTAGCAATTTGTTCAATTGTGTAATCTACATGAATAATTTATTGGCGATTCCAGTTTAAAACACAAAATATTTATCAAGCAAACTAGTTTATATATGCAGTGATTCACTTTCCACTAATTGCTTATAAATTGTTTGTAACAGTCGATATGCTATTCATACAACAAGGACGTTAGCCTGTGACAACCGCAACACATATGACACTCATATTAGCAGTGTTGCAAATCATCCAGGCTGAAATGTCAGCCGCTGACGGTCGTGTCATCGCGGAATATCATGGATACGCTTGTCTCAATTGACTCTTTAATGTACAGTATTAACAATTTGCCCGTGTATCAAATAATTTGA
>NW_019060737.1:159250-191859 GCF_000696155.1 Zootermopsis nevadensis | reverse complement strand
TTTTCACGCTAAATAGCGATTATTTTCCTAAACATCATAATCATAAATTTTATGTTTGTGATCGAGGTGTGTTGTGTTTTCTCCGAATTAGGAACTGAGTTTTTAAATATTATTTAGATGAGCTTCAAATGACTAAAGAGTTGTATACCTACTTTCACATTCTTTCTCTCGTTTTGTTTACACGAGTCAGTGCAAGGGCAAGTGAAGTTCTGTTTGATCGTTTGTTAGACGTGGGGTTGTGTTTACAAAAAGATTTTGTCGCGTTGGTTCACGAAAAAGTGGCGCATCTCTCTTCGTATCGTTTTTCGTAGCTCCGTAACGGCCCGTTCGTTTTTTAATTGTCTTTTCCTCTTTCTTATTTACCGGCAAAATACCGGGCACACTTTACTTCAGCATCTCTCAGGATCATATGATTACTTATTTTGATTATAAGTTATTTTAATTGGATGTCAGTTTATAACTCTAGATGCACAAGATATCAGTGAACTATAACTGAATAAAAAAATAGATATTTGCTAGTTATTCTTTGGGGAAAATAAATCAAGCATAAAAATAGTGTTTGATAGAATTTTCTTATATAGTTTTCTTCAAGGATTTTGTGGACTCCTGTGGTTTTGAAAATTACAAGTTCAAATATTCAAAGTTATGCTGTTTTTGAGTTAGTGTCATAGTGTTACATGTCAAAAATTACTAATAAGAATGTCATAGACCAGAGATGTGTGCTCGCAGAAAGGCGTTCTGCAGTCTTCCAGCAGTTCCTGCATAATTCGAGAACCAGTGTTACGGACAAACAAGCTAAGAACGTAAACAGGAAGAAGCATCATCAGCCTCGCGTGTAATAAAATCCGATTTCTTGGGATCAGATACAGACGCGCTCTGCGTTGGGCCGTCGTCACCTGACGTCGTACTATCTAATTCTGCAGACGATGACTCCGTGCCGATCCCGAAGTAGCTGCAGTTTCAGCAGTTAGCGGTTTCTTGTTCTCTGCTTTGAATCAAGTTATTTGAAGACGATGGTGACAAATATTGCTAATCTAAAATTTGTTAACACAGATGCAAGAACCAAACGGTGAAAACCCACTGTAAGGATCCAAAGTCTTTCCTGTTGGTTCTGTAACATTTACTGATTTTTCACATCCTGTGACTACAGTCCTTGATTTATAGAGTATACAGACTTTAAACAGACACTAGTTTCTAATTTTCTCGGTGATAATACCTTGTAGTCATGAGGATGATAATTACCAACATCTCGGAAATACATATTACATAGTTAGATTTAATGTTACAGAACAGAAAGTAAAACGTTGAAACTAACGCTGGTAGCAAGACAAATTCTATTCTTGCTAAAAGAATTTTTTAAAAAAGAACGAAATACTTGAGAATAAAACGAAAAGAATTTTTAGGACAAAGTAACAGAGTGAGAGGGAATTAGAAGGACGTTACAAAAATAAAGACCTACCTGTTTGAAGCCTTGCGATTTGAAAATATTTTGACAATCTTTGTCCTCAAAACGGTAGAATGTACTGATTTAATACCATAGCAGCAAAGCACGTACTTGAACACCGTACTCGACGAGAGTGTACAAACTTCTTTTAGTTCTGTGCAACTAATCACACGATAATAATAGAAGTGTAAACGCGACCCACCTACACAAATATTAAATGCCTATTGACCTATTAAAATTCGCCCGTATTTTAAAACCGTTACTAAAATAATCGTACAGTTAAACCAGGATTGGTCTTTGAATAACATTATTTAAGCATTGAATGCCAGCTTATTATCATCATTTCTTTCAACCAACTGCTACAGATGGGCAGCTGTCTTCATGATGCATGTACGAGCTCAAATTATCTACATCCTTCTACATGATTACAAGGTTGCGCAGATCATAGTAATGTTCATAAATTGTACTTTTTGGCAAATGGCCACAAGATTTAACGCACAGAAAGGTATGTAACGTGGGGTTCGCAAACAACAGTGTCTCGAAATGAAATGTGGCAAGGAGCATAGCTTAATTGTAAAAGTTAAGGAATAACATATTTTTTCCTTGTGTACAAATAAATTGTTTTGAAACAATCGTGACATAACACGCGTTCTTTCAGAAGGCATTTGAGCAGTTATTTTACTGGCAGTCGTTAGATAAAAGTGGGTTACGAACCGATATATTGCGACTGCGATAAGTGAACTGGGAAAATAGTTTGATTTAACTTTTACTTTCTAAAAATATTTTATAGATGGACTGATTTTAATTATAATTCTGATTTTGGGTTATAACTCACGGAAAGTGTCTCTGAAAGTATTTAGTTTTGTTATTGTTGCAACAATTTTCCGCTATAAAAATTCATTCGATCAAAGATCAGAACGTATAATATCCTACTTCATTCTAAAAGTGTAAAAGGGAGTAGACAATTTTATTTCTAGGTACCTTAGAACCTATCTTTTGTCTAATAGCATTTATTTTTTCTTTAGGTCATCATGTTCAAGTGTAATACTTTGTATAAATGTTCCATCTAGTCTGTTATTCAGGCAGTCAGTGGTAAATATTTCCCAGAAGAATTAATTTTTGTTGGTTTCAACTGAGATCTTCTTCTGAGGCATACGTATTAAGCTGCAAAATCCAATTTGCACACTTTTTCCAGTAAAAAGCGATGATGTGTGTATAAGTAGGAAGGCAGTTCACTCGATCGTGTCGAACTGATGGGAGCTGTTGAAAGGCAATGTGGCATAACTCACTTCACCCCATTTTAAGAAATTAGAGGGTTTATTTATTAGATGGGCAATAGGACGCTCTAGAAACTATAACAAACTATCCAAATTTTATTTCAGTTAGGTTTACAATGAAGTTTTCCTTCAGCACAATTCAGCAAACAATTCTTACAAGCCAGTCTCCTGAAGTTGTTTATGTAAATATATTACAGTCGTCTCAAACCTCATAAATCAAGTATAAGAAAACCTTGTATTTCACACTTAGGAAGATGGCTGTCTTCTGGGTTGTTTCGCCGTGTAGTCTGCTAGACTTTTACCCAGAAGAGAGCCATCTTCGGACTCACCGCCGTGAAAACCCCCCCTCAAATCCTACCTAATTCATAATCAGTAGTAGTTACGTCTTCCTTGGTCCTGTTTCTTCATCAGGTTTCGAAGAAAGAAAGAAAGAAAAATTGCGATGCATTGGAGGAATGTATGCCAGCAGATTCATGGTGGTCCCTTTTTTTGTTGACTCACTGGTCGAGTATGAGCCATGTTAAACAGCAAAGTTGCACAGCTAATAACAGCAGAGGAGTTTGCTAAACTTACACCATCATTCTGTGTATAAAATACGTTTATACATGTTAATGTTTGCCGGAAATTTGCCTTACGCCACATTGCCTTCAACGGCTCGTATTGGGTTTCCGATTCATAATCACCGACTAAACCATCTGGTTTAGTTCCCAGAGTAACCGGGACCCGTTTTAAACAACTTGTAAAGTGTCCGTTAGATGTCAGTCGTGTTCAAGTCACCCAGAGGCGTGCTACATTTTGTTGTGGTTACGTTCGTGTCAGTTCGACAGTCGGCAATGCTTACAGTAGCTCGTCAGTTGTTGCAGTAGTTCCTGCGAGAGGGGAGTTGGAACACATCTCGTTTGTTTCTGTAGTGACGTTTGTTACCATCCGCGAGGAGACTTTGTTTCGGCGGGAGACATTAAACTGTGGAACTTACGAACTAGTGCTTTTGTGTTTGCGTAGGAAGCAACATGGCGAAATCCAAAATGCATACAACGTAAGTTTACATTAATTTTGTATTTATTTGTTGATATTTGTTAACAATTTTATTGCGTGTATTTATTAAAAGAATTCATGGGCTACATAACGACGATGTTAGTAGATCACTTTATATAGTTTTGTAATGAAACGTAGGGTAATTAATGAGTTGGCAAGGATGCAAAAGTAAACTGTTATGCTTGTCTCAAGGTGTTTCCACGATATTTGCCCGGATATCCTGGGGTCTATTCCCAAGCACCTCCATATTCTCACAATTTTTGTCTGGGTAATATGGACCATCTAACCTGGCAGGGGTTTTTCATGATTCTACTGTCGTTTAACCGGGAAACGATAATATAATAATTGTTATTTACCACGACGTTAGTGTAATACGGCATTTTGCCACAGGAACACATTTTTTTTAATTAGTGGTTAAAGAAATATGGTGTAACGAAATTAAACTAGTGCTTGTTTCACAGTTTCTTCGAATCCGTCGCTCATTTGTCAGTTGTACAGTTTTCAGCAGCGTAGCGTGTGTTTATTTTTGAACACAGTTTTCCAACGTAATCGTGTGAAGCAGTTCAACAGGCAAACCAGGAAAAAGGTTATATAAATGCAGACAATTTATTAAATATTTCACTAACTTACAAAGAGGTTAACATTATACGAAACAGACATTTGTACTGTCTTTGCTTGAGGACACTTTTAAAATCGGCCTCAATTTCTGTTACTGTTCTTATTCTTCTGTTAGTAACACTCATCCTAGTTCTTGATTTGATGTTCTTCGCTGAAGAACATCAAATCTGAACAGCTGCTCCAGCTCCAGTGTTTGCATCCGTCACACGAAAGAAATGAGATCCACAAGCTGTTACCCTGCGTTCGTTGTCTTCAGCACTTCCTGATATCCGGGCTTGTGCCTTATCTGGAACATCTGGCCGTCCTCGTTGGCCTGTGCACTTCCTAAGTGCGTAATAAATTAAACAACAAAAGAATTATCAAGTTATTTTATTGCCGACAGAAAGCTATTGTTGCAAAATTGTCACAGAAGAGATATCTCAGCATACTCGGGAATTAATTTCTCATGTCTCACTGAACAAAATTGTTGGACCTGATATGAAACAACATCAGACTAAGAAGCATCTTGCTTTAAATTATTCAATAATCACTTATTAGACTGATGAAATCAAGGATTAGATAGGTGGGGTATAAAGCGCGCATTGAGGAAATGTGCATGAATTTCGGTTGGAAATCTTGAAAGGAAAAGATCACTTGCAAGACCCAGACGTAGATGTTAGAATAAAATCAATATTGGTGAATAGGTTTGGAGGGTTGAGTTGGGTAATTTCTTGACTAGCTGAGCACAAGCTAACTTTTCAAGAAGGACTGCCCTCTTTCTAATTAAATTCAGGTAATTTGTTTATTTTTAACGTGCTTGCCAAACAGCTACAGGAATCAGTAATGATGATCATTTATTAAAGTGCATGACATCAGCTTACAATACATGAAAACACTGCGAAGAAGTACGAGTACAATAATACGACAGCCGCGCACAGATGTACATATGAAACTTAAATATTTTGAACAGAAGAATGTTTACACTATAAATCTGCCATTATTGAGTGAAAAATACGAGAAGACGTAGGCTACGATCCCTGTTGATGGTGATACCGATCACGCAGATTGCACTAAACGTTCATAAACATTAATTAATTATTATTACTGCTGTGATTTTCTTTCGAAAACATGATTGGTTAAGTAATTAATAGTAACGTTACGTATAATAACAACCGTACAGAACGTTAGAGCCAGTTGTGGCTGATTGTAAACACCGAAACATTACAAATTCATTCAACGTTCCGTGCTTCATAAACTGAAAAAATATGCCCTGTAGTGAAGTAAATATCATCAATGAAAGCGTTAACAATACACGCTATGTCTTATTAGTTAAATATGGCAGGGATTATTAAACTTTTCCACATAGTATGTCAGAAAATATTGTTTTACACTTTCATTACGATAGAATAACACGTTTAAGTACTTTAAATAAATTGTCATAGGTAGCAGATTAGAATAGCCTGTCATCTGTTATATAAACTTTTAGCACATCCAATTAGCTTTCAGGGGACTACGGTTCATTCACCTGAAACCGGCTGTCCTGATTAAGTTTCTTACGATTTTCGTGTGTCTCTGTCTAGGTCACGGCCATGCTAAGTCGGGTTCCTGACCGCATGTGGCCATCGAAAATTCTACGCAAGGCTTCCGAGATGTACATACTAATTTTCAGTCAAGTACTTTGTGTTTGATGAATTATTTTATAACTGAATATTTTGCTAATTAAATAAACTGACGTAACATAATCTCGCATCTCAGACATATTACTGAAATACACGATAATATTCGGTGAGTGATATTACGTAAAGAACCATGCTGATGCTGTTGAGATGCATATCTTAACTCTGCAGAGTTCTTGCGTGTTTCATAAATAACACTAATACAGAAACGCGTATAAGCCTATTATATGAATGTATCGTATTCAGCTTATTTTACGGTCTAAAGAAATATAGGCACATGTGTGTCTGTGTGTCTGAGACTATTGACGAAGTTTCATGATACGATAAAATATACTTTTTAATCACCTATTATGAATATTAACTTCACTGTCTAAAAATCCTGTTGTAGGCATCACTTAACGCGGATTTTGCAAAATTATGTAGTTGAATATTAAAATAAAATTCTAAATTTTGTCGAGACATTTTGCTTGAAGAACTTAACAACTCACTGGCCACGAGAATTTTGTATTTGGTTTTATATTCTTTGATAACTAGTGCGAATTTTATGTTGTAGGCGAGAAATTTGATATGAAGCTGGATCATAAACGTACTTGGATACTTTTATATGAAACACTGTAAGCCTGTTTAAGAAACTGTGAAGGTTGCCGGAAACAATTTTGAGGCTAGCAAACCGATTGATTTATACTAGGCTAACGTGAGCCGAGCTGAGAAGCAAATATACCAGGCAAATCTCGATTGGGTCGTGCCATTGGAAAGGTCTCCTGAAAAGCAGCCGGGTTTAGCTCTGCGGTTTGACGCCTGACGTCATCTTGAAACGCGATAATTATGAGGGTAATTGCGGCGTCTCTTTACGGCTTCAGTACAAGGAGGAAGTCGGCGTCGAGCTCAAATAACGCACTAAATTGGCCGCCTCCCTACCGTCCTTCACATTTCGTTTACGAGATGGTTCTCCGTTTGTGCAATTCAAAATATAAACAGAATACAAGAAGTTTCACAACCACAGCAACTGTTTTTCTTCAGTAACTACTACATTATAAAGAGATTGTTCAGCAACGTTGTGACTACGTAATTCTGTAATGTGTGTTTTGTAAATTGTATGAAATAGAAAATAAATGGTATTTCTTTCTGACTGACCTCGTAACTGAGCGTTTGTCCTTTGAATGAATAAATGATTGTCTGACCACCAGATCGACCTTTTGACTGGCTGATCGAAAGTGTTAATGATTAACTGGACGATCGATATAATTAGTGACTGATCATTTGGTCGAAACTGTTAATGCCTGGCTGTAGGAAATAATTACTTGATTATATGACTGATAGAAAGTGTCAGTGATTGACTGGCTGATCAGAATAAGTGATGATTGACTGGTGATCTAAAGCAGTGGTATTCAACCTTTTTTTGTTCGCGTACCCCCAGATATAATTTCTCTTCAACTTTGTACCCTCAAATTTGTTGGTGTATAATTCAAGTTATACATAACATATAATCTACGTCTAAAATAAATTAAATAAATTACATTACTGATTATTTAGTGTTTATCATAAAATAATATATTTTTTAAATTTCAAGTACCCCTTAAGATGTCTTCGCGTACCCCCGGGGGTACGCGTTTCCCAGGTTAAATACCACTGATCTAAACTATTAGCTTACGAAATACTTGCATGCGAACGGACAGAATCTACTTTTTGATTGACTCTGGAATTCTAACCGGTTGAAAGTAATCCGCATCATTTGTGCCGGATTTTCTGCAGGAAACTACCGAGGTATAAATATTAGCACTTCGGCTTTGCGGTTCGGAGGTCCTTGGCTTCAGTCTCGACATCGACTTTTGTTAATCTGAGGTTAATGGTAGGTTTCCTCTCTTCGGCAAGCTTGCAATTTATTAATCACAGCCACTCGCTGGTCTACGAAAGCACGGTAAATAAACCGAGAAATTAATAACAAGAGTCCTGTAGCTGCTTTAAATGGACATTTCACTTTTTTATTTATTCTGTACGAGAACCACAAAAAGTACTCCTACACGTAGTTCAGTAAAATGAGCAGAAATTGCAGTTCCGTTGTTAACTTTCAGCCTTATGAATTGTGTTTTCTTGAAGGCGACTGCAAATGACCTTGCTCAAATAATAAATAATGAGATATCACCCAAGACTTTTAATTCTGAAGCTCAGATAAGTACATTCTGCTGTACTTTGCGCCCCGCTGGAAGTATTATCCATGTCAGAAACATAACTACATAAATTACTTTCAATTGCTCTAATCAACCGTCAACTGAAGTCATGAGAAACTCACTCACGTAGTATTTAGTTTAACGATATAATTAATGTTAAAATGCTCAGAAGTAACGGGACTCTGAATTAAAGAGAATGATAGAGTTACCGGTTTTGATGGCCTCGTCTCTGTGAAAAGTGCAGACAATTGGATCTGTGCCGGTTACTCATGTTAAGAGAAAAAACAGACTGGCCACACGATATGTTTACGAGGTTTATATTATTCTCAAAAGAAACTATTATATACTTAAACAGCATTAACCAGTTGATCTTTGTCATGGTGAAGTGTTTTCTTTGCGGTACGGACCGCATTGTCAAATATTAACTACACGAGCTTCGACTGCTCTCATAAGCTACTTTTTGATTATCCACCAATTTACAATTTTACATTATCTTAGTTTGAAACAACGCTCTGTGACCTTCTCGATGCAATAACCCGGTTTATCCCCCGTTTCGTCTATAAATAACAACGGCAATGCTGACGGAACAAAGCAATTACGAGCATAACTGCGTACATGTTCGAAGTCAAGGAAAAGCTGATTTCACTACTCACTTTAAGTGTGAAATCTAATAGACGAAAATATGTCTGCCGTATTCAGGACTCGACGCGAGACTTCAGTTACAGAAACGAACAAAACAAGACAAAATCACGTCTAGATACTCCATAAAACTGAAAAAGCCACAACATAAATTGTATCCACAATTCGACCCCTCAACTTTAAAATAATTTTTGTGAAAGTACTTTGCCATTGTCTGGATTTTGAATATGCTGATATAAATTTCGTTGACTACAAGTGGTGTTGGCTTAGGCAGGCATAAGGCTGACTGCCCTGAGCTTCGTCAAGTGACAGGGCGAACAGTAACTGCGAAATGGGTTACATAATTTTCTGTTGAAGACGTAGGTTCTGTTTCCAACAGCACTTATAATTGAGCTTCATCAGCTCGAATTAAGTAAATTAATGCAGTACAGTCGTACTCAGTAAAACCTCACATCATCTAACTTGTGTATCGAATGCGCTGTTGATACTCGGCTTCTGAACTGTGTTCCAACGCTGTGTGTTGGGCACTCACATCGCTGACAACTTCTTGCAGAGATTACATTAACACTTTAAAGTCGAGTAGTAACTACCATATGCTTTAACGATCAGTAACTGACTCTGCGTTTTGCATTCGTAGGTTTCGTATGATTCTCAGTGTAAAGATTGATTTTCTTAAACGTCATTAAACAATTTTTTTTGGTACTAGTTAAGTGTGGTGTTTTCTTTGCGGTACGGACTGAATTATTAAATGTTATTTGGAAGAGCTTTGGCTTTGAAAGGATTCTTACATAACTATCCACCTCAGCTAGAAATAGGTCCTGGAGATGTCCTTGAGGAAGTTGTATGGCTGAACGAACATTCTGTGTTTTTGCCCGATAGTTGTATTTATTTCGTTAGTCCTGAACCTGACTGTGACATGCTGAGCATCTTCACGTGTTTTATTTTGATTTCAGTTGTGCTACACGAAAGATGGTGTTATGGCACGTAGTGTTTACGTAAAGGAAGTTGTTGGTTTTCAGCGTTAGATATATAACTGGTGTGTTAATACATGGGAGGTGATATTTCAGGTTATCATGGTGGCGAGTGTCAAGTTGACTGTCTTCTGTGTTATTTCGTCTTGTAGTCTGATAGAAAATTACCAACGTTTCAGAGGTACTTTCTGCCTCCATCATCAGGGCGATGATTACTGGTACTGAACTGATGATTGAGGCTGCAAGCATGTCTGAAACGTCGGTGAACGTGAACCAGGCTACATGGCGCAACAACCCAGAAGACATCCACCTGAAAGAGGACGATGTCTCTGCACACGCTTTACGTAATTGGTCGGAGAATAGAGAATGGCAGTCAAAACGTAAACAAGTGTGAAAGAACAATAGTGAATAACATATGAGTACAGTTATAGGAACGAAATTATGGCAGTAAGTGACTAGGAAAAGTCTAATCCAGAAGCCGATGTATCAAAACAGACCGAAGGATGGATGCCAGAGGCGTCCGGCAACGAGAATATGAAAAGTATCATCTCAGACTGTCGTTAGGATTCTAAATGTTCAGGATGGCTGAAATGATTTCTACATTGTGCATTTGATTTATGTAATCGGGAGTCGTACGAAATGCTTTAGGACAAAAACTAAAAATAACTTCCTGACTCTCGAATCACGCGTGTGCGGGGGGAGAAAGCGTCAGATAGGAGATGCATTGTGTGGTCTTTCCTTCAATTATTTAAACCGTAGCTTGTATGCAGTTCTCTGCGCTATGGATAAGGAATTATTTGATTCATGCATACTCTGCCCTGATGTCAGAATACAGCGTTGATTGTTTTCCAGATCGAAAGTTTCAGTGATTGAGGAATCAGATTGTCGCATTGAAGCCTTCCTATCTTCTCTGGTTTTGTACGGAAGTCCGTGTTCATTTTACTTCTTACATAAGTCAGATATTACGTAGCTTTACTTCCGTGACAGAAGTTACTTCGGATGTAACAGAATTTTTCACCTTGATAATCATCATGAGAAACAAAGCCTTACGTCCACATCTAAATGTCTTCACATTAGTTTTACGGTATCACTTTTTGTAATTTCGTTTTAAACTGTTCTACTATCATCTTTTCTACTGCCCCCCCCCCAAATACCCCCAGTTTGTGATTTATTTTTCCTCGTATTTCAAAGCTGATCTCCAATTCTCTTTATACCTGTTTAAATATAACCAAAATTTTGCACGTTGTCATTATCTTTATTTTTAGCTATCGTGATTCCAGTTTCTGGCTCAATATTAGTGGATCATTCGTCTGCAAGCTCCTCTCTCCATCTTCTGGTTTCCTAGCATTTCTGTTTGTGGCTCCAGCCTTCTTCCTCTTTACACGTAGGACACGTTCCCTGTTCCCTAACACCTTTCAATCTCCAGACAGCCATTTTCCACCATCCTCTACCCTCCCGGGTACATAATACAGCGTGTAATTATTTTCCTGTCTGCTGCTAAATTTATTGTAAAATTCCAGTGATCCTTTTTTCTGTCTCATTCTTTCTTCCATATTCTGTTTCTCGTTATCCACAGACCTTTTGCTTCTCTCCACTTATTCACTGATTCCCATAATAACTTTTTCATTTCTTCTTCTTCTTCTACATTTCTGTATCATTCGTTCTCTTTATCTTCGTTTCTGTATGCTTTTTACCTTGTCTCATCTTTTCCTTTCTTTTCTGAATTCTGTTCCTTGCTTCATATAATCCCTATTCGTAATTTAATCACCGTACAAATATTAGACGATAATCACTCATATTTGTGTGACCACAGGATCAAGTAACTGTGTCCATCTAATGATCTGCACCTGGAAATCCTTGACATGGGGTTTGTTATCGATAGAAGGCGTTTCATAGCAACAAAATGTTAGGTCTGAGTTTAAGAGAAAAAATATGTGCTATCTGGTACTTAGTCCCCAGGGTATATAAAACATCAGGATTTTTAATTAAAATGATGCACCCATCTCACGCAAGTTACGAACATAGCAACGCGTTAAGCCGTACTTTGAAATATGCTTTTGAATTGTGTGTTTGGTAATAATGTTTATTGAGGATTTTATTAATCTTTGTGTGACCTGTATTCGATAACGTTCCCAACACGGCAAATGAAAAAGCCCGTTGAAATTAAGTGTCCTGTTCATCCTATCCTTTATTCGTTCTTATCTCTATCAGCTCTACAAATAATCTATTTCTACAAGCTGCTTAATGGTGGCAGCACTTGTAAAATGAGAATTCTGCCACCTAACGTCATTACAGACAACTTTGTCAGTATACGTGAATCGAGGAACACGCGTTTTCGCTATCCGCGTCTTTGAATATCCGCGGTTTTATTTCAGTATCCCATCTACGCCCACGATAGAAGCTGCCGCGCAGTTTCAATGACTCACCCTAATATTTTGACTCTGGGGCCTCCCATGGCATATCACCCAAAAACAATCACGGGTATATCCAGTTTTACGCGTATTCGATATACGCGGCGATTCGCAGGAACGAAATCCCCGCGTCTAACGGCAATCACTTGCCTGTATGAGAGACACACATCAAGAAACCGTCTCCTGTTATATGTTTAATGCAGTTCGATCGCATTCTCGTAGAATGCTTCAAATAGCCCGAAGAAGGTATTCTGTCGATATGTATTTATAATTTACCTTTCTTGTTTTATAACAGCGAAACAAGTGAATGTCGCATAAGAGCTACGGATTGAGTCTACGTACTATACGTTTCAGATCAGTTCTTTGCAGCATCATCATGTGGACGGCTGTGTCAGTTGTCTTCATAACGATGCGTGTCCTCCTGCTTTATTCTCAGTTGGTTTCGTCTTGGTCCCACATTCGGAACTGAATTCCGCTTCCGGTAGCCCTGTCTTGTATGGTATCGCTCGTGTTTCCAAAATCCTTCTATGGGTCAGTATTATATTAAAGAGTACAGCTTTGGCGACTAATTTAATCCGTATTGCGACCTCGGATTAGCTACTTTGAGAGTACAAAGGGGAAAGGAATAGAAAATCATGTGGGAGGACATTGTAATGGCAGGTGTTGAGTCCAACCTTTTTCACATCCAGTTTCCTTGAAGTAGAAGTTTATTTTACGAACCTTTGTATCGAACGCGTCGATCATGGCGAGATATTTACGTGGGAGAAATGCACAAACGACAGAAATTGTTAGTCGTCTTAGCCGGTTTCCGAATTAGGGCCGTGTACTATTACACTAACGAAACTCTTTAGAAAGAGATGCACTTTCGGTAGATGTTTCTAAATAATTGAGTTTTTGTTACGATCCCAGACCTTTTGTGTGTGTGAAGAGTTGTGGAAGATGTCGATTTCAGAGCAGAGACAGACTTTCAGGAAGACAAACAACCCTTGAAATGGCAAGGGACAGGGCCTTCTCTGTAAAGAATCCTTTTATTCTCTGAGATTAATAATAAAAAACGAATAACGATATACAGGGAAGCCATCTTCCTCCTACCAGGGGCAATTAGTTACGAAGTTTTACTGAGTCTTTTTTGAGTCGTTGGAACGCACACTGGAATGACTCTTGTATCTTCACTGCTCCCTCAAGTACGTTGTCTCTTTACATTTCATTTATAAAGTATACAAATTGTAAAATTAGTGGCAGGGGGTACTATTATATGAGACTGTTGTATGTTAACTCACGCCGTGAAGATTATTAATTTAATCATTAACCGTTTGTAACTGAAAGAAATGAGCTGGCCGCTTTACGCAGAAATGAACTCATCTATGGTTTTACAACACAAGTTACGTAAAGGCTACCCACAGAATAATTACGCAAAGGATGAGAACAGATGGTGTCTTCTCGAATATTGCGCCATGTAGCTTGATAGAAGTTTACTGACGTTTCAGACGTGATTACTGCCTCCATCATCAGGGCGATTCCTAATGATGGAGGCAGCAAGTACCTCTGAAAAGTCGGTAAGTTTCTACCAGACTGCAATGGCACAACATACTAGCCACCGTGAAAGCCTGACATCTTAATTAATGTATTTATTAATAAGTGGAAGACAATTTTATCCGAACCTTGTATGTTATTGACAGCTTGTATGTTATTCCTGAGGATATACGGGATCCTGACGGAAAGTACGTAGGTGGCTTAAGGGAGCAGAAGTAACTGTCTAGTGCGAGCTAAATCTGCATACCCTTGGCCTAATTGAGCTTAATCACGGGCTGGTGTGTTGACATCAGCCTCAGACGTTGTTTTCGATTAAGACCGGCGGCTTGCGGCAAGGTGCAAAGTAATTTTGCTGCTTCATGTAAACACGCCTGCAAGATATAAGCCAACCAGGACTTTGCTAACTTCGCAGAATAAGGCAGCGCTGGAACTACATACTGCTTTTGTTGAAAGTGTAACGGATTTTCAACCTTTTTAGTTTTCACAGAGTGACTGCGGTAGGCAGTGGCCATCGAAAATTCTAAATTCTTTCCATCATATTTTTATGTAAATTTATTATTACCTGCTAATGTGCATGCAGTAAAGGAAAAAATCTTTCTAACATTAGATGTCAAATATAATAGCCATCTTTTCCACTGTCTTGGTTATTAAATTAACAGAGACGTTAAGAGACGTAGCCAACACTCCTAATTATTTAGACTAAATTCTTTATTTATTTCTGTTTATTTTCTTTGAATACAAATTTATGACTATGTATGAGCATGCTTCTAATTGCCACATCTGACTTTAGAATCTGCCACAACTTGTCTCGCATGTGTGTATGTGGGTGAATATATGCATATTAATGTTAAAAATATAACAGGATATGTATAGGACGAATATGGCCGGAGTTCATTGTGAAATATAAAGAACTTATAGGACAAAGAAAATTATTATATAAGAACGAAAACTCGACAGTAATATGTTGAAGTGCAGAAACTGCTGTCAAATGGCTCGGAATTGGATATTTATGGTCAAATCATTAGACCCTATTTATAAATAGAAACGCTGTGACCACTTGCTGTATTAACTTCTAATCTTGGTGCTTTTGCAGGTTAAGAATCTTTAGTTTTGTAAATAGAACAAGACTTAAATGTACACAGTGCAATTTAACAGGCGCTTTCAACAGAAGGAATTGTAAACAGCATTACATAAATAAAACTAAACAGATATTAAAACTTGTTTGCGTTTAGATGATCCATGTAAGTTCACTAAACTCAATAATTATGGCCATGATGAACTCTTCCCTTATAATAATAATAAAAAAAATTAAATTCACGTGCAAGTTTATAGTGATGGTTGATATTTATTCAAGCTGGCGAGAAGTCAGAACTCTGGACGAGTAACCAGTAGTAACGCTTCGCTGTTTATTGTTATTACAAACTCTAAAGAAACGTAAATACACATAACGTGTTTAACGTACGTTTCTAATAGAGCACTAAATTAAAAGTGGGCTCTAATAGTAACTCAGTCTAAACCCAACAAGAGGTTGTAATTGTTACGATTTTCAGCTGAAACAATTGTACCATTTTTTTTCGTGCAGAATGACTTGTTTGGATAAGATTGAATATTTATGATCTTTCGTAAAATGGTCGTTAAATTCGTCCGATCTAAATGAAAATTGAAATCACTGAGTGCATTTGTTACTAAAATTGTCCAGTTTAGGTTTTAACCAAAATAATTCTGTTTGTTATCGACTTTTGTGTGTACGGACAGACGGACCGAGCGATTTTAATAGACGACCGTTGGGGGACACAAGAACTTCTTTTGTTGGGCCCCCGTGGTCCATCTAGATTTGGAGGAAGTTCCAAATGGAAGAGAAGGAAGTCCCAGGACCTGTGGTTTTAATTAAGAAACACTTGGACTTCAGTGCCCTGAGGACGAGAACGAAGATGGTGTTTTCTCCATTTACACACCAGAAACGGCTGGTAGCCGCAGAAGAATTAATCTTACTTGCGCGGTTTTAAAGATATAACAGAGTAATAATGCTCATTGAGCTTATCTTTGTTTTAATTTTCCTAATTTCCCTGGTACCTCGTCTTTCTTAGATCTTGATGTTCTCCTCGACAACTTTATTACGTACAACTTAAATCGGATCTCTTCATAAATCGCCATCTCGATGTAAGGAAGACTTGTAATGTTTTCATTTTTCTAGGCAATTTCTTTCACAATTAAGAGACGAACAGAATATGTTTGGAATAATAAATTCGTTTAAGATTTTACATTGGCTAAGTTAGGAATGTTTTCCCGGTGGTTCAGGTGGCTTTTGAGATTTCATGCAAATTTGTTCTGCATTGTGGATGCACTTTTACGTAGCTTTGTTAACCGGATTTAGTTTGAGAACTCCTTAGCTCACTTCCTGTGAAGTGTCTTGTAGGAAGTGATTCACAAGAAAGTGGCAGAGTGACGCTGTATCACCGGTGAATACGGCATATCTGGCCTGCCGAGCGAAGCGAGTTTGGTCTGTCAAGTCCTTTCACTTTATTTCGTAGTGCTCTGCACCTGAAGGCTGGGTTGAGATCACAAATCACTGAACGCGGTGGCGAAGATGTGGATTCTGCCGTGCCGCAAATCGAACCCCGGTTACTATATGAAGCATGAAAATACATACGAGGAACACACGTGTCCCCTTGCTTTGTACGTAATATCCAACGAGTGTATGGTTCATTGTCTCCTCATTCGGGGTCTGATCTGAGGACTTCAGACCGGCTACGCCTACTTCTTGTTGATCGGACGGACCGGTTTGAGCAGTTTAATCCGTGTTGCCCGTGGACGTAACTTGGTCGTATTGTTTTTTCAACGCTTCCTGCAGTGACGCTGATAACATGAGGTTAGTCAGCGAATGGAAGGCAGACATGGAAATTGTCTCCTGACATACGTCCTCGAAAATGCTAAGCACTTCTAAAATGTTCGCGCATGTAAACATCAGTAAAGGACAGGACAGGATAAGGATTTTTACAGACGTAATGACCAGGGAATGAATAAGGCCCTTGTAACTCTAATACGACATGAAACATACATTAGACAGTCATGGCTTTTGGCATGAAACGTTTTAGACAGATAAAAAGAATTAAGAGTAAGCCATTTCATTTTGTGTTTATGAGTTCTTTGCCACTCTCTTGTCTGTGTTATTCAGTCTGACTGTTTCGTCCTTCAGACCACGTAATGCAGTTCGGTCGGGCTTGGATTTAGTGATTGTGCATTCATATTTGTTAGTAGAATTTTAATTTAGTCGGCTTAATTTTGCTGTATGCTGCTGCCCTGTTCAGACTCCAGCTTGGCTTAATGCTGACCAACAAACGAAACATGTAATTTTAAAGTATATAATATACAGTTAGTACTTTGTTTTGTTATAAAGTTCTTTAGATACACAACAGGATGCTTCGTTTTAAGAAGGTGGGTTAGAATGTTTGTAACATTTTGTCTAACGTCATGAATAGATGGTAGGTTAAGTAAACAGGTCCATTAGGACGAAAATAAAATAAATGTCTGTGTCTGAGCCACGGACGGGCTTACGTTAGTAATTTACAGAATCGCCTACACAGAAATCCACTAACGGCGAAGGGAATCGACGTGGAACTCAGGTCAGTAAATTAACAGTAAACGAAATTGAAACTTCGAAGTGTCTGTACCTTTCGGTTCGAGTAAAGACGAATCGAGGTTGAAATGTACCACACATGACGTCCACAAGTGGGCCAGATACAGGGGTACAAAAAACGCTGCAACTGACGATACCACATGTTATTATGCCATTATATGTTATTTTGATGTCTTTAGAATTGTCAGAAAAAACGTTTTGTGGAATCAGTGGCAAAGTGCTGGGTTTATAACTTTGTTTAAAATAGATCGTGTCGATGGATAGCTGGATGTCGGAGGATAACCAATACTGTCTAGTAAAGTCGTTAATTTAACTCAGAGTTACACCCAAAAATTTCAGGTTCACTGGAGTCCGTCACAGGAACCTAAATTTGAATCCCAAAGCATCGAAAGGAGAACTGGATTTCTTGTTTGAAAAGTTGATGCGTTTAAAATTACTACGAATATGTGGTATTTAACAGTCGGAGTAATGCATAAATGCACAAATATACAACTCCATTTCTATCCACGTCATACATAGATGAATGTCCCCCACCCCCGGAAGTTATAAGCAGCTTATAAGAATAATTTTTATTTATTTCGGTCTATTTTACTTTTCTCAACTTTGTTAGGTAAAGTACTTTCAAATAACAGAATAATTCGTGTATTGGAATTGATAAGCGAGCTCACCACCTTCAAATATGTTCGGCGTGCGTGGAGTTTAATTTTTTTTTTGAGTTCGCTGTTAAATTGTAACATCCGAATTAAATTTTACACTAATATTAAAGTCTGATCTTACATTACTCTTCCCAAGAATGTACTGTACCAAGATTGAAGTGGTGGATTCATTTCCTGTTAGCAGCAACAGGTCTGGAAAGCCAAGATTTAGGTTTACACCCACTACAGATCAAATATGAGTGGAACTGTATTTTCCAACGACAAGGAAAAGGCCAATATCTTAGCACACGACACTCTATTATTAAGACTATCGAGTGGGTGGGGCTGTGGCTTGTAGATCTCCCGGTCACATGCAGGTCGTGTCACATAAGCGCGGGAAATGAGATGTGAGTGGAATGTCTTCTCTTTCTCATGTCTCTCCATTGTACAGCGATTTCTTGTCATCACTGCAAGTGGTTTTAATTAACCATGAATCTCGTACAATCCGCTTCATTGCGCAACAAAAACAACCCCTTCGTGTTCATGGCGTGAGACAACTCGTAAAAGTGAATTGACTCCCATGATGTGGTTCCTTACTATATATTGTTAACCTATTTATTCCCTTCCATTAATGTTGTACATTAGACACTTAAGACTATAATATATGATTACCGACAGTGAAATTCATTAAATCTTATTTTAACTGAGTATCATCTTTGAATTTGTAACAAGGAAAATTAGTTTGGTTAAAATTGTTTCGCTTATTGTATCTTACTTGAAAGCAAAGGGTTTTTTTTTTGGGGGGGGGGGGGGTTCCTAGTATATTAAGCGCAAAAGCAAATACATGGCACGTTAGGATCATAGGAGAAGTTTCAGTGAACTGGTAATTACGCCATTTGAGTCTTTACAATCAAGACGAAAAGGTGATTTATGTTATATTTAACTCTTAAAATGGCAGTTTATGAAAAGAGAATCAAACTGTTTTCTTGTAATAACACCCAGTCGCAGAAAACAACCTCCAAAGTGATAATGCATTAGCTGAAATTCGTGTAGAGTTTGTAAGTATTCTTTTTAGGTTTTAGGGATTTAACTGGTACTCGCAGTTCTGTTCTACATAACTTTAAACATAAATATTTGATTTTGTCGGAGTAAACTCTGTTTCCAGTTATTATGCAAGCCTAAAGTTTAAAAATTTATGCTAACAGAACTTGCAACTGTTTAGAAATATGATTTCGACATGCGTATATACGAACTGTGTAATTTGCTTCTTCTCGAACTACGTTTCGGTTTAAAACACGAACCTCTCACTCTTTACGTTCTGTACAAGAAGGTGAGTTACGTTCACGGTAAAGCAAGACGTAAGCTATTGACAACAAAGATTATGTTATCGAAAAATTCTTAACGAGCTGCATCGTAATTTGTTGTACACTGTCTAATGTCTGCGATATATTTAATATGCGCGTCATTTCGGGAGTTGGCTTCAGATGACCCGAGAGATGTTTGCATTATTTTGTTTTCAGTATTACTGACAATTCCCTCCGACTCCTCTGCCCAGGACAGGGTCGAACGAACAACTTATTAAACTTTCGTATTGCGGAGTTCGTTTGGTAGTGAGTTAAGGAACAGTCATTTCGCATTCTAATAATGTTTTTTCGTGCACGGAAATAATTGTATCCGTATTATCATCACTTTCATAAGACGCAAGGCTCGAAACAAGTTTCTGGGGCCTTCACAAGACGGTGTAAACGCGACTAACCATCGATGCGTTCATTAGCTTTCATAGCTAAGTTGCTTCTTCATTGGGCGAACTGCATGTTCAGTCCTACTGCCCTGTTTCCAGTCTGTTTGGCACATCATTCATAATTATCTACTGCTTGTTCTCATATTTGCGCGTTCTCACGTTACTGAATAAAACATGGACTAACCGGAGATAAATTTAATGAACATAATCTCTGCCAGTGTTTTTATATGACAGGAAATTGACCCTTTAAAGCCCTTTTGGCTATGTAACACCTGCTTTAGCTATCAGTAATTTTGAATTTTGTCAACAACTTCGCAATTTTCTTTTAATTTAAGTTCTGTAGCATTCTGAGAATCGCTTATGATCTCGGCAGAAATTCGGTAAACGTGTTAGATGTCCACTGTTCGCTAAGCAATCTATTTTTGCATCACATTGTTTCGTAAGACCGTTCGGTGCCCCGTACGTGCTGAGAGTTAAAATCGTCTTAGTTTATGCACCAGAGCAGACAAACCGTGTAGTTGCATGTTCCATGCTTACCCTACGCAAATGCTGGATGTAATTTCCATTTTTGTCTGAGTAATTTGAACGAATTTCCGGGTGCCATTAAAACTTATGATGTAACCATTTCCTCTTTGCAATGCTGCGTTGCGTTTATAGGCGTGTTTGCAACTGAAATTTTTCCTGTTAGCTTCTCCACATTTGTTTGTTTGTTTGTGTGTGTGGCCTTCTGTAGTTTGTTCGAGAACCGTTGAACGCATTTTCATGCTCTGAATCGTTGGTAGACGTCTACAACACTACACGGCGCTACAAACCAGAAAACAGTCATCTTCATAATCAACGCCGTGAGAACATCAGATCTTGAAATTGTCTGCATATTAAAATTTTGGTTCATATCAGACAAATTTATAAAAGACCTGCATGAATTTGTACACTCGGAAGTGACAAACAATGATTTGAGAATCTCCAAGTTCCTAACTTGTGAATTATTAACGCTTATCATATAGTCTAGTCAGAAAAGATTTGGTTATATAACTCAAAAGTGGCTCAGCTTAATGAGAAATAATTGAAGTAGTGAAACTATTTGTAGAAGTATCAACGACAAATTGATTTCATCAATGAGAATTTGTGAGAAATCCTTCGTCTGTCCTTATCTTCGTGGTTTCTGTTAGTCTGATAGAAACATTAAAATGGTGTTCCTATGGACAGTAACAACGTTCAGTATTATGTTTTTGATTACTGATTATAACAATTCCAATTAAGTTAACGTAATGTTTGTTGGTCATGTCATGGCGTGTTTGGGAACATTTTGCTGGGGAAAACATTTGTATGTAAGAGAGAGCGAGTTACTGGAGCATCTCAGAATACATTAAAATACATTTTCTTCACCATTTATATTAAAGTGATTGATGCAAAGAGGGTGATGTGGGTGTAGAGCGTGGGCAGATGAGAAATGGAAAACAAAAAAAACTAGTGGTATATTAAAAGTACCACCTCATTTCTTACACACCGGTGAATCTGCCCGAAATGTTCTGCTTAACCATCCCTTATGGGAAAAATTGTGTCTGTGATACTCGCTATGAAAAAGTACAGTAACTTCGATGTACATCATGCACATGAATACTCCAGACGATCAAAATGAATATTTTTTCTCAGCTTATAAAACGGGGAGCTTGTATGACTGTTCGCCTTTCACTATGTAAAGATAATGTCAGAGGCCAGAATTCTCACTTCACTTCCTTGCGTAGACTTGCCTTAAAGTTATTTGAGTGAATCAGGATAATATTTAGACTAACAGTACACACAGAATTCCAGTTGCTGATTGCGATCAGTTCCGTTGCATTGCCATGCTCTGCGTGTGGCTTGCTTACCTTGAGGCAGGCGATAGCTGTCCGAGGAAGCTGATTCTGGCTACAGAGTGTCCTAAGAAGAACTCTGGAGCTTATGTTTATTCGCCGGTTAATCATAGAGTTGGGACGTTTCGAAAGCTTAGCGCAAAATCTGTACAACTTTTATTGACATGAAATCCAGAGAGAAGGCAGTTCTGCACCGCAATAACTTGGGGTCATTGCGCCATGGCGTAGTGTGTGTTGAGGTACGCGGAATTGAAGTATGTGGTAACTGTTCAGAGAAATTTTGGCTGGTGTATCGAAAAGATGCTCTGTTAAGTGTATTCGTAAGTGGTATCAGCGGTTACTAGAAACAATATCGTGAAAGAACATTGACCAGGTGGGAAAAGCACATCTGAACACTACACTGAACGCATTCGGGTAGCATTTCAGCGCACGTCAAAGTCACGAGGTGGAGTTTTGGGGAAGACGCAAGCCACGCTTACCGAGTAAAAAAATCCCTGACCATGCAAGACGATACTTGTATTCGTATCTGAAATAGCTGATGGCAATGTGTAATGAGCTCGGAAATTAAGTGGATTTTGATAAAAATTGCCTGAGCGTTCAAATGAAGTTTCTAAAAATGATGCTAAACTCTTAATTCCTACATATCTGTTACTATGTAGAATCGATCGCGTTTTAAATCATCATTATTATAATGTAGCAGAGATTCTTGTGATGTAAACGTTGCGTGACTTGACTTAATTAATACATTACTTGCAGTGGTATTTTGAAAACAGTTTTGAAATATTCTCGTCACATGTGTACGTACGAGATGTGTCGCTCGTTTGAATAATTGATGCGATATCTCTGCTTCTGCGGTGTGTATTATTGACATTGAAACATGCTATTTGCATAAACGACGTCTATCGCCTATTGCTAGTTGTTTTGGTGTGAATCCTGACTAAATGACTGGATACGTTGCCCACGTAAGGTTGAAAGATTGGAAGTTTTGAATTTAATTCTGAATCGAAAGATGCCAATGGATCTGGTCCTCGGAAGACGAAGAAGGAAGGTACTGTGATATTAAACCTCACAGGAAGTAAGTAGGAATGGTAAACCAATTTCCAGACTGGAGGGGTTGGAACACTCCGTCCCCTATCTCCCGCTGTGGCGTGCTAAAACAGCTAGCAATTTAATGACACTGCAGACACTGAATAAGGGCCGGATGTAACGAATTACTTGCCTTCATTTTAACAGCCCTCTCTCTATTGTGTGAATTCAGTAGCTGAAGTCATCTCGTCAATGCTTCCACTTGTTTGGTACGAGTATCAGATTCTTTGTTTGAACCAGAGGAAAGTTTGTGAAATTCTAGGGGGGGA
The DNA here is from genome assembly GCF_000696155.1 of Zootermopsis nevadensis. The sequence goes on along the minus strand of NW_019060737.1, from coordinate 168,887 downwards.
GGGTGGTTATTTATTTCGTATCTTTGTCCTGTGCCTCAAATTTATTTTTCTGTTTTATCCTTTTTATCTTACAATAAAAGTGAAAAGTTTCTTATCGTGGGATGTACTACGTTATTTAAGAATGCGGAACAATTTTGAAATTGTTGATAATTTTATGACTCATTCAAAATTGGGAGAATTTTTTTTAAACTATTGTTATTATCAATACAGACTATGACACTGAAACATGCAAGTTTTTGCTGAGTTTGTGATATTAAAATGTTTTGCTGATTTTTTAAACAATTCAGCTGTAACACTTTGCCAGGGTCGTGCCTGATATTGTATAGAATTCGTAGGCAATTTATCTGATTTTCTAAATCATTCAGTAAAGTCTTCATTATAACTAGCTGCTACTGAGTGAAGGAACCCGTAACGTAAATCCACATGGTCAAAGACCTCGGGCTCAGAATTTCTTCCTGATGGCCCGTGGTTTCACTCATGTGACCTTCATATTCAAGAAGAAGAATGTGAACGCGCCTAGGCGAGCGACTGCAGTCTGACAAGCCGGACGTGTCAAGGATTCAGTTTTTGTACTAATCTGGTCAGGCATTAGTATTTCTACTACAGACCTCGTGGACGCCCAAGTGGTCTGCAGATTGAATAGATTGAATATAAAATGTATTTCCTTCTTTGCACGTATTTGTTTTTGAATTTTTTTAGATGTTATCACACTAAAAACTATTTGAAGTACGAAGCCTACGTACTGAAGGAAACGGACACCGAAACAATGGACGATGTAGAAATATTTTTACGTCTTGACATTGTGTTGCAGTACTAAGATCAATAAAATTCAACTGTAAAATTAAATTGAATTAAAAGTTTTTAATATTATCTTTGAAACTGAATAGTGTGAAAACTGTCTGGCGTTTGCGTTCAAAGTAGCAAAGTAGCAACGCAGTGGACTGAGTACAAACACGCTATGGGATGAAGGTGTTTTGTGGGGTCAGGCGAATGGGTGGCAGAGACGAACTGCACTTTCGGGGGCTTGGAACACACAATTAAACATAACCTTGAACTTCTTGTGGCGTAGATGAACCTGCCTGTACAACAGTGGTCCACGGTCAGTGCTTGATTATGAAGAATTTGTTCTTCAGATGCAAATGTGTTAAACAAATCAGTGCGTGATAGCCAGAGAACGTATTCGTACTAATTGTTCTAATATCACTGTACTGATTTGTTTTAAATTGTAGATACTGTTGTGTTTGTGTTGTAACTTGTGTTATCCAGTCGCTTCTTTACGCACTGTTGTTTCAGCGTGTATAATCAATGCACTTTGGCTGCACTGTAGTTAGAAGCTGGTGTTGTCTTCGAACGACGTGTTTCGCTTGTAGCAATCATCGTCAGGTTCCAATAACATTTCATGTGTACGCAGGTCAGTGCACTCTTATGCAAATACGCCCTTTCTTATTCCATATTACAGGAAACGGCCTGACGGTAATAGAACACATACGAAATTTATATGTAAAAATGACACATTCGTAAAAATGTTGCATTTCAATTGTGTGTGGGCTTTATGCAATTTTTCTGTTCATTTTTCAGTTATATCATATGACTAAATGTGTTTGCCTCTGATTGAGGACTTCTTGGGTTGAAAAAACCTAATGTGGTGGAAGACAATTTCTAAGAGAAGAAAGTTACTGTCGCCTATGTTAACAAAATTTATGCGCGTAAGATTAGTTACAAAAATTAAAATAAGAACAGTGGGCTGAGTTAGATATAACACATACAGGGAATAAAGTATTTGGCACAAACATTTGATTTATAAAATTCGAGACGAGACAACATGGACTACTTGGGCGTAGATATCATAATATTAAAACGGACGTAACAGAAATATTTTGTGGATGTGTGGACTAGGTTTAACTGGCTTAAACTTATGAACTGTCGTGTTGCTTGACAATATTGAACCTGCTGATCACCTGAATGTTTATTAGCATACGAAGAAAAACTCTCCACTCTCGGGAATTTGACTCATGTGGTCTTCTTTCTATGTGTGTTTATCAGTGAATGGAATTGCTTCAGCCATCTTTACTAAGATATGCGAGCGATTAAAGAAAATATTATTGAAGCCAACACAGGCTTCATTTCAAACATGTAACGTCGCATGTTTGCAACAGATATAAGGCTGATGGATGTCTGAAGCATTACAGCTGGCAGACACATTGTAGCCGCCTTGGCTTGTTCTGTCGTGGGTCTATTAACCATATGGAATAGGCTGTGTGTTTACATGCACGAGACTAGTTTTCTCACTTTTTGTATTCTTATACAGAATTGTAGTCAGAGGGGAAGGGATAAACTGTTCCCCTCCAACCTCTCCCTAAAATTAATGAGAATACGAAGTTTTTCCAGTCTACTTAATAAACAAATATTTGATATCGAAGGGACAGCTGTTCCATTTTACTTCTGTCGTTCATTTTAATTGGTAAATCTGAAATGAAAATACCACTTGTGAGGCCTAGGTAAAGATGGGAGAATAATATTCGAATGGGTCTTACTTAAATGGAAGTGATGATTCATCTTGCCTGTGTATGGTCCAGTGGCTTGCCCACTTGTGAATTCCATAATGAACCTTTGGTTTTCAGAACAGACGACGAAGTTCTTGTCTACACGAAGGAGGGCCTTGTTCGACGGAGTTACGAAGGAAAACTGAATTGTAATAGGTTTGTTACAGCGCATGAGTTTTGCTAACCTGCATTTCTTTAATCGTGACTAAATTGATTTTAAACAAGGCCACAAACTCTTCTTTATATTCCTGAATATACTTTAATTTTTTTTAATGTTTGAAATAACGTAGCAGTATATATATTTACAGATTTTAAAAAATGCCTCAAGTTCAACGCTGCCTTCATGAAAGTAGTTGGCTGACGTCTAAATAACTGTCAGCGTTGAAAGTTGCGTGCAATTGGTAATGCAAGAGATGACGAAGTTGATGACCATGTTCTGAATCTCCTGACTGTTACCAGACCTTCTGTCATCGAGAATATCACAATCTGTTTGATCATACGTGAATATATAGCCTTGTCCATGCTGATTCAACCCATTGATCATGTCACGTTTTTCACAGCGACCGTGTTAAGATGGCCTTGTGTACTGCAAGTAGTTGTAGGAAGCGCGGGTGACTCGAGTCTTACTGCGTCTTAAGTAACTTACATTCCTCAAGAAACAACGCGTCTGATGAATTATTCAAACAAAGTGGTGTTAAGAACAACTGCAGAAAATGCCAACGAGATCTGCATAATCTTGCTAATTTTGGAATAGCGCCAGATGGATGAGAATATGTAAATTTGATTGATAACTATATTTTTGTCCTAACACATGATTGAGGACGGGTCTTCTTTCACAAATTATTCGAGTTGCTTAAGCAGCAAGTGTGGACTTCATGATGCATTCCTCTGACAGCGCTGCAGTGTTAAAGAGTGATTGCTATTTTTGTACATGATCCAATGAATTTGTATGAAGGCCTGTGTTTTGTGTCTTTCAAGACGTCTGAAGTGACAGAAACCCGTGCTTCGTATTTGGGAGGTCCTGGTTACGGACTATGTCTTTGGGCACTGTTCATACTGAAAGTATAATTATGAATACACGAATACAAACAGTGTTATTGGCGTGATGCATCAAGAGCCAAACGACCAATTAACACACGCAGCGCGCACAACGAAAAGGACAGTAACTTAATACGTAATAGAAATTAACAACGATAAAATTATAAAGAAATTATTTGGCTATGACGAAGGCTACTGCACAAAAGGCTGCAAGTGTACAGCAGAAAAGAAAGTTAATAATTGTAAAAACAAATAATAAATCTGGTGTTGGAACCTTGTATTTCAGCACAACAGAGAGAAATCTGGTTATTGGTTATATGAAAACTGTGTGTATTGAGTGTAACGTCATCCTAATGAAGTGGCTTCAGTTCCGGGGAACAGGTTTACGGGTCCGGAACGATCTGGAACAGTGTAAAAAAATAACATACAAAAAGTAGCTACTGTCTCCTCTCTTCCACGCCGCGTTCAGTGTCTTTTTTTATACAGCTTAATTTTGTATAACAAACATCTATCAAGGAAGTTATTGTGACGTATTCATGGATTTAATTCTTATAACAAAACTGAAACTAAATGTTTATGTAACGCATCGTAACCATTACGGATAGCTTGGAAGTGGTTAAAAAATACTTGCACATGTTCTTCCACGGTGCTTTTTCATTGATGGGCATATTATCGAGGGGAACTATTCAAGATGGAAGCTGCTATACAGTTTATGCATCCAGGTAGAAAGGAACGACGACCTGGAAAGAAAAAGTGATAAAAAGCATTGAATGATGGAGGAACAGAGGGGGATACATAGCCCCTGCGTGGTTTCTTGTGCTGCTGTTCACTCAGACGAACATCGTCGCAACAAGAAAACAGGTTCAGAGTTCTTTGTGGATGCAGAAAGGGGTCGTAAGGAGAAAATCAGATTTGTTTGAACGTGCATGACACAGGTACAGTCAGTTTGTTGATGTACCAAATCAGCTTCTGACCCAGTTTCGAGTATTTAATTTAACGTGCAGCATCATAATATACAAATTTGTCTTTTGGGGCTTTGTCCGATGTCTAAATTAACATTTTAAAAATACAGCGTTTCGGAAGTTCGATTCTGCTTCCTTCTTCAGGTAGAAAGTGTCCAGATGTGAGGTTAGCTCGATCAGGGTTCCAACAGGAAGGTTTTCTGTCCCTCGTCACTTCCTTTTTAGATTCTTATTACAGTGCATCGCCGTGAATGTCTTAAATCTCTTATTCCTCGCACTGAATCAAAATACTGACGGATGACACTTAACTGCCCTTCGTTTTAAACTGAAAGTTAAATATTATAGTCATCGCCTTAGTGATGAAGGCAACAAGGACCTCTTAAACGTCGGTAGACTTCAGCCAGACTATACGGTTCTGAAACCCAGAAGACAGCCATCTTTGAATCAGTTTGTTTCCTGTGCGTTCTGTTTTGGGGTCCCCGGGCGGAACAGGTGTGTGAAGACCTGCAGTGTACCTGCTGTTGCTGCACGATCTTTTCAGTGTCTATAGGAAGATCACAAAATGTACGAAGCGAGTCTCGTAGTGTTTCCAAGCCGTTAAGGGTGACAGAATTACCGGAATCTCTGTCTGCCCCGCCAATCTCTGAAACTCGTGGTTCAGCTAAGTTCTGGGATGTAATACTATGTACTTTGACCGACGTTTCAGAGTAGTTTATTGCTTCCATTATCGGTGTGTTGTATTGTTATATAACATCATGATCATTATGATTTTGACCAGATTTAATGACTAAACTGACGTAATTATAAATAAAAATAATCTACTTAAGTGGATCGAAATCTATTTTAGACAAACGCCTTGCATTTGATGTTTTTATTACCCTAATTACATTACTGTCGGACTAATTACGGAAAAGTCTTTATGCGATGTTTGTACTCCTTGTCTGTAAGACGACAAACGTGTGTTCTGTATCCTCAAAACTGTTTTGCACAGATGTGTTTTAGACTGATTTGTATTGTTCACGTATCATTAGAATCTGGAACAGCTTTAGAAGAGATCTACAGGGAAGTCAGTGCCCAACTAGGATATAATACTGTTTTGATGGAATTGCATTTCCTGGTATCGGTCGACATGGCCTTGGTTCGCTGTCTGACAAACTGGCGATACGTTTCGAAGTGTGTATTGAACATTAAGTACAAGAAATGTCACTTAAGAGGTGACAGACGTCAGACTGGTCCAGCTTGATAGATCTAACCCCGTCTTAAGGAAGCGTACACCGTGAACTAGATACTGCAGACGGTTGGGAGGCCATTGACATTGATCTGTGTGTCTGCATCTTGACGGAGGGCACACTTTGATGTGACACTTACTGTGTGGTAACCTAGATCCCTTCTGTAACGTACCAGATGATCATTATTCTTCTCCTTTACTCCCATCTGTCCTCAAGGACACCAAGTAATGCTAACTGGCAATAACTTTGCTTTGATCTGCATGTGCTGTATAAAGTAAAAGTATTGGTAAATACACAATTCTTATAACTGATGCATCGGATATATTTAATGGTAATTATCATAACACGCCCGATAAAACTATTCGCCTATTTCGGTCTGCGGGATTAGAACTCTTCCATACGTCAGCCCCCTTCTGAATAAGTACTTTAGACAGTGAACAGCAGAGTTCCAAAGAAGAATTGTTTTGCAGTGTCTTGTGAAATTCGTCATGAAATATTATATTTCTTAATCTTCATCATGTAACCTACTGCTCTGTACAATTCGTAGAATTGTTCGTACTTAGTTTAAGCGTTGTATTAATAATGATTCGTAGAACTTGTATAAAAAATCTTCAAGGTCTTGCTGGGAATGCATTGTAAAACAGACTGAATTAATTATTCTCTCTTCTGAAGACTTAAAACTTGGCGTTTATTTTTATCGTCACCCACTGATTTTCTCGCCTTTCTAGCAAGGTGAAGATAACGTTAACTCTATCTATGTATGTACGTACCTCTCAGAATCCGGCTGTGCACGGATTTATCGTCACAAATTAATCATCTAGTTTTCTGTCACATTCATCATTTCCACTGTGCAAACTTTAACATTTGAAACACACGTGGATAGAATGTACTCTGTGAAGAGAGAGGCCCATCATCTGTGACGTAGGCTACGTCATGACAAATTGTTCGTGACGAAATAACGTAGGTTTATCATGTGTAAGAACATTGCGTCTTAGAAGTGACAGTTAAAATTTGACATGACACATTAACATGAAACGAAGCAGATGGAAATAAATGCAATGTATTAACTCTGTGAAATTTTGTAAAAGCATAACTTTTAAATTGTGCTATCCCCCCCCTTTCCTTTCACTGTATTTAATCGCGATTTAACGGCTGGAGAAATCTGATTGTCTTCATCTGATGAAGCCTGAAGATTAAGTCATCCCCTAGCGGAATAATATCTTTCTCGACTTTCGCCAGCAGTTGAAAAGTTAATCGATTTAAGCTACTTTCCGTTTTATTGTACGATTTTATTTGTGTCTTTACGGAGAAAGACGACTTTCCAATGAGTAAACTTATGCTAAACATTAACGAACCATATCGAATTCTTACGCGGTCACGTTAGTTAACAAGCATAAGGCAGAGAATGCTGTACGTTGGCTAGCACTGTGGCTAGGTTTGCTGGCTGGTCATCGGCCGAAGACCTCTGTTAAAGCCAGCAGAGCGACAAGAAATGTGGCTAGAGGTAGCCTTCTCTTGCACACAGCCTATACCAGACAGTCCCTTGCATATATTTCTTGCCCCTACGTCAAGGTGTAATAAGTTAGCTTGGAAGTTCAAAATCTTTGCCTAAATTTACTTTTATGTTCTAAAAGGCATAATATATGTATAAGCCGCGCGCGACTTGTTGATGGAGGTAGGAAGAGCATCCGAAACGTCGGTAAAATACCAGACTACACGCCGCAACAGCCCAGAAACAGCCATCTTCTGATCTAAATTTGCCACATGACAGAAGGTAACACTGTAAAATATCGAAGTTAGATTGTAACAGTGCTTGCTACTTTCAACGAAATTTCTGCGTGATTTCCACTTTCATCTTTTGTGTAGCTATTGTGTGGGTTCCTCTAATATTGAGAAATGTGAAGTGTGTGTTGTGCCTTCCACCGAGTAAGTACAATCCTGGCGAATGAAAGTGGCCAGGAAACATAAAATCAGGTCACGATCGTGGACCCTCGTGTAAAAAAGAATGGGAGTCAGCACTGTTGGATTTCAACCGTTCGATGGATAGAAATAGCTGAATCATCTGTACCGAAGAAACACTGACGACGGTAGCCGGTAATGTTTACGGCAGCCATGTCAGTAGTACGTGATGTTTCAGGAAAACCTGACTTTATGACCCGCGGCTGACCCCTGCTGGAGCGTTGGTTTTTTTTTATCAAAACGTTCGGAACCCATATTACTACACTCCAATATGATTGGTTTCCGAGATTCATTCTCTTGGGTTTAATACTCGAGGCACGAGAGATGGGAAGATGCCAGACGAGTGAGTGTACAGAGAAAACCTTAGAGGAGTCGTGGAGGGAGAAAGGGCATTATTATGTTAGAAGGTTTATAGTAAGGTTAAAATGAAAGTGAAGGCGTTGGATTGGTCAAGAATCGAAGTTTGAGACAGATTCAGTGAAATTTTGATATTTATATTAATATATGCTGACGTAGATAATTTGGAAAGGCAAGTAACATTGTGTTCACAGCAAGGTATTCCGAATTGATGGATGAGTGAGTCTGTAACATCTGACATCGATCCAAGAATTCCTCATTATCCTTCTGCATCTACGTTGCATGAACCGCTTTGGTAGCTCACTTGAGTATCCCGTCATTTTTAACAAATTGCAAGAACAGAAAGTTACAGTGCTCCAGATGATATGAAAGAAAATAAGTTTTATTGCGCGGATTCTTTGTCATCTGTCTGCTGTGATGCGTATTTGAGAGGCTGTAATTACCGCCATCATCACAAAACTTCAGGGAACCACGCTGGTTGTCGGAGACTAAAGAACTGTAACATTAAAAACATGGAAATACCGTGAGAGAAATCATGATTCATCAACCGTGTCTGTGTTCCATAACAACAAGATACATCTTAACAATGAAGAGAAACCATTCCAGCCTGAACTGAAAACTCAAAATTATGATGTTAAAAGCTGTTGCTTGAACTTATAGACAAAAAAGAAAATGAAATTCTTTCTAGTGTCTAAAGAAGGCCAAGAAACAACTGCACCAACAATTCAGCAGTGTTTCAACAAGCTTGTAAAAGTGTGTTCTTGCAGCTAGATTCGAAAATGTGAGGAGGATCACACTTAATGCAGCAGATGCCTGCAGGATTCAGAACCAGAAGAGGGTCACAGTGTCGCAATGGATACGCTGATGGATTTCTTGTTCCATTTAAAATTTCGTTTCTATTTCGAAACTCGGTTTACATTTTATTCACACTTGTGTGTTTGGAACTTAGAAAGTCATGTTGAATCTTTCAAAACACTTTCTGTAAGATGCAACTTCACAAAGTCTTGATGATTTCTGTTTGTCATTCTGACATGTCTTAAAAATAAAGAGGGCTTTGGAATCATCTTCTGTGAGAAAGTTGTTGGCTTTGTGACAAAAACAGAACATCGGTAGGTCTAACTCCAAATACCCCGATGAAGTGAAGGATTCGCTTTATCATTGTTATTCAGTCACATACCTTATCAACCGTAATGCCACAATAAATTCTCTAATGCACACATTGAGTGCGCTAGATCGGTGTTTCCCGAAGTGTGGTACGCATACCACAGATGGCACGCCAAAGGATTTCAAGTACTACGCGGCAGAAAATAAATTATTATATATTATTCTAGATTTATATATGTTGCCATATGAACTCTAATGTAAAGACAGTTGAACTAGTTCGTTAATACTGATAAAGCTCGTAAGTTTTTCCAAAGACATTATTGAATAATGAATTAGGAAGGATATGGAAGTAAGCTGTCTGCCTACTATAAGTCATTGTCTCGGCATTTGATTGCAGGGACTGAGGAAAACAACGAGAAACTTTAGCATAACCTTTTTCCGAGCT
>NW_019060737.1:148403-159208 GCF_000696155.1 Zootermopsis nevadensis | reverse complement strand
ATCTCAGCGTTTGGAAGTGTTGTACGATGTATCAATCGGAAACATGTAATTCTGATGGAACCAGAATGCTTACGGATCTTTAGACAAAAGAAGTCCACATTGCAACGCAGAAATATTGTGTAGAATAATACGCGTGCTTATATTACTACACGAACACATAATAAAATTGCCCTAAGTTTCGTTTCTTCACTTAGCTTCTGCGTTGTTGTACGAGTTTAAATTAATCTGATATTTGAAACATTTCTTGCTTCGTTCTCCCAGCCCTTTCCTCGCCTGTACGTGATTTTATATTGCTTTTTTTTTTTAATCCGATGACTTAATGTTTCGAAGTACTACAGAGTAAGTCGTAACGGTTGAAATCGCTTTCTCGTTAAACCAGAGTGTGATACAGTTAAAAAGTGTATACGCGATTTCATTGTATTTTCAGCGACTCTCGTATTGCTGCAAAGCAGATGGCAAATTGTCAGTATATTATTATGAATTTCTGTTTTCGGATATAATCCTGTCATTTAGCAGAGTTGCCCGAAAAACGCCTTACAAATCTAAATAGTCTACATCTGGATTTGACGCATACATGACGGGCACTAATTTTAGTTCATAAGACTCTAGTACGAGTTACACTACGCCTCAATAAAGAAGATTTAAGATGTCTTTCTTTAAATATTCCTTGTCTTGATGGGGGGAGGCAATCCATTGACCTTTCTGACACTACAAACCAAGGGTGTTAGGTCTACATGTCTAGGCAGCTTGTTAACTGCATCATTCACTTTATAAATGAATCTGATATTTAAGATTTTCTCAGGTTTCTTGGTCACGTATAAAATGTTTAAAACAACTACGCTGCTGTTTCCTAAGACCGTTTATTTTTATATATTTTTTGGAATACCATTTTCGAGAGGCAGGGGTGCTTCTTAAAAACACAGGCTTACTTGTCCTTATTGAACAAATGGGCTGATACACATTTCTCAGTATTAATGCCAGCGTTGTAGGACTTTAGTGCGTAATACTGAAAGGATAATAAAAACCTTTCTATCTTCCCAGCTTAGTTCCTGTTATCTTGAGTTGCTTTTCTCGGTCTGGTTGGTAGGAGACGATATATTAATGCATAAAGCAATCTATATCCACCGCTATGCAACCATATGTTGTTTAATGCATAAACCGATTTATCCGGTGTACATATGAGTCTTTATCAGACGGCGTCATGATAGTGAATAATATAGATGTAACATACTTTCGTTTTATGTAGCTTGTGTTTGATGAATAATCCATTTCGTGTAGTACCAGTACTAAAGATAAGCAATTGTTTTTAAGTTGCGAGTCCCGTGTGCCTGATGTAATGTAGGAAATATGTCGCTAAAGTAAAGATAACGCAGTGGAAAGAAAAGTGTATTTGGTCGTGGCTTATGGAAGATTTTTCAGAATGTGTTGATGACACAGTAAGGGGGATTGAATGATAAACTCTGCAATAGACCCTGCTTTATGCTTTCGGTAACATGCAAGGAAAGAGATTTGTATGTGCGCGGTGTGTGCGAGAATATTATATAGACTGATGTTTTCGAGAGAAAAAAGCACGAAGAATTGCGTTTTCTGGTCGAGATATCAGCTTACATATCGATGTTTAAATAAGCTCAGTCTCTAAGCCAAATAGACTTAACACGTTTCGGTCCCTGCTACACCCGGCACTGTTCGTCAGCATTTGATGGTTCATAAAAAAGTTTAGAACTTGCTGTGAGGAACATTATCAACCAACGTCTATAGCTGAACGAATTCTGTAACGGTTCTCCGACAACTTTGATGTTACCGCTCAGCGTAACTGAATTGGTCTTCATTATGTCTGTTCTCCTGAACAGCCACGTCTTTATTCCTTCAGAAGAGAATACAATTACCAGCCTTTTAACTCCATCCATAGCTCAGGCGGCTAGACCAGAGGTGGGAAATTATTTTTACTTGAGGCAGAAATGAACACTAGCCGGAGGACTTCGCAAGAAAAATTCCTTACTTCAAAAACTGTTTAAAATAGATTATAATTGGTGCCGATTGATGGAATATAAAAATACTGCATTACGAAAAGTTAGTATGGGCGATGTTGATGGAAGCAGCAAGGATCTCTGAAACTTTGGTGAACGTCTACCGGACTACACGGAGCTACAACCCAGAAGACAACCATCTTCGTACTTAACACCTTCAAAACCTGAAATCATATTTAATACCGGCAGGTTATCCCAAAATCTGATAGGCCCTCTCTCAAATTGACTGCCTGGTATCCAGGTACAGTGATAATAAATAAAGCCTCCAGTTTTAAATACCCAAAATATTATTGTGCTTCAATGAATGTAATAATTTGTTTCGGTTTACTTGCTTCATTCTATGATGAGCCTCCAAATATACCGAAGGATGTATAAGAAAGCAAACATCAATAAAATAACTTGTTATTAATAATAATCCAACTTTGCATTGCTGACAGACGTAATCCACTTATGTATTTCTCTTAGCTCAATTATATTATTATTTATTTTCTCTCCTTTGTTTTGCAAATTGCGTAATATATTTTATATCTCATCTTATAATATTTTCTTTTGTCTTGTTTTAGACACCGCCACTATGAAGGTGACAACGAATGGGCTTGCACCAACTGGTTTGAGTACATGTTAGTGGTGGTATTGGCTAGTCTTCTTCTCCTGGGTTCTCTCACCATCACGTTGTTCTGGGTTCTGTATTACCGTGGAGGATTCACATGGACCGAAGATCCCAAACACCAGTTCAACCTCCACCCTGTGCTCATGGTCGCTGGCTTCATAACTTTCAGTGGCTTCTGTAAGTAACATTCGACAGCAGTCGTGAAATTAGACTAATTTTTTTGTGAGAGTGTCTGATTTATGTAACAAGCAATATTTTCCCGTGGTTTTCTCCAAATTTATGCTGTCCTCAGACCTTAAAAAGGAAGACAGCTCTAACGGTAATGTCGTCGTTGCATTAAGACCAGCGGTGAGAGTTGCACTGGGTACTAGAACACAGTGACAGATTCCTGACTAGCCAGGGGAGAAAGTGCATGGGAAGGGGAAGAAGTGGTGGTCTATATATGCACTGTAGCATGAATTTTAAATAGGAAGAATGACTGATGTAAGCATCAGCATCAAGGTTCAGTAGCCTTACAGAAAATGTTACGAGAGTTCACTTCGGCCACTTAATGTTCGGATAGCGTCACGACTGATTTATATTTCATGGTTATCCAGCTGGCAAACTAAATAAATCTAATTATTCCTTACCAGATATTTTATTTATTTGTTTAGTGTTCTGTCTGGCGACAGGTCCATATGAACAAGATTCTTCCATCCTTTTCTCGGACTGGGACCTGTTCATATACGTTCTTGGCAGATGATCCAGAAGTGGTTTGCCATTGCCTTCTTCTGTGTAATTGTTGGGATGCCACGGAGAAACCGGGGAAGCCCCGGAGGAAAACTGCGTGTTATATAAGTATTTTACTTTTTACTTTCAGCGATTCTGTTGTACCGCGTGTGTCGTTGCTGTCGCCGGATCTACGTGAAGCTGTTCCATACGATATTCCACGCGTTGGCCATCCCATGTATTGTCGTGGGCTTCATCGCGGTCCTCGACTCACATAATCTTAATCCTGCGGGGGCCATACCGAATTTCTACTCGCTCCACAGTTGGATGGGTCTTGTCACAATGGGGCTATTTGCGCTTCAGGTATTCAGAGTGGTAAATACTGGTAACAGACATCCCAATGTGTGAGAACGTAGTGATAAAAGTAGATGGAACCTGCTTCTTCTGTGTCTCTGCCATTTGGTTATCTAACCGTGAGAAAACTACTTGGCATGTGAGTAACTGTTACAGGCTATCGTGGTGGAAATTTTAGCCACGCCCTGGCGAAAAAAAATTATCTGAGTTCATAGTTAAATGTGTTGCAGTTGCTGTCAATTGCCTAGAATTGTGACATCACCCAAATGCCAAGTTGTTTGGTGATTTCAGTAGTTTGGCTGTGGGTCGTAGAGAGTGGCATTATGGCTTCTGGTTTTAGTTACAATATAATTCTTTTTTACTAGAATACACTTTATCTTTCTACAACATTCTCGCGAGACCTGTCCTCTCATATGGAAGCGAAGCTTGGACTTTAAAAAAACATGATATTAGCAGAATAACGGCTTGCGAAATGAGATTCATGAGAAGAACTGCGGGTTATACCAAACTTGACCACATGAGAAATGAGGACATTATGACTGAACTTCAGATGGAACCTGTAATGAACTACATTTGGCAATATCAACAAAATTTGGATTCCCAAAGGCAATTTTGAAATACTCGGCCGACCTCAGAAGAGACGGACGAAAAATACAAGACCGTAACAGGCCTCGTGGCCTAATACGAGAAAGGATGATGATGATGATGATAATAATTCTTCATTAGTTTAGAGATGGAGAATAAGCGATACATGAATCTGTGTTGCTTATTCAATCTGAAAGTGAAGTGGTTTTAGTATTTAGATTTCAAAACTTGCTGGACTTTCCTACATAATTCTTTAATTTGAAAAACTCATAGTAACTAAGATGCCAATTTTTAATTTCTTTATGTCTTATATGGGTTAAATACAGGAGTAAAGAGAAACATTACAGGAAATTTAACTGATTTCTTTCAGTTTAATTTAGTTTTTAAAGCACAAAACATAGCAGTTGAGTTTTATGTTTTTCGCAGTATTTTTTTCAATAATATAGACAGGACAGCTTAAATTTACAGTCTTGTACATGTGAAGGTACAAATTCATTTACCAAGGAGGAAGATTAATTTCTTATGCAACAGGTCAGTTTATTTACTTGTTTTTCTTCAGATGGTACATAATATATTTAATTCAGAATGTAAAGGAAATTTGGTGTGTTGTGGTGGTAGTAGTGGTCGTGGTAGTAGTAGCAGTAGCAGTAAAGTAATATTTGTGCAGGCTTTGGGACAGTGAATTAATTTTTAGTTGGTGAGTGTGGCTGGCATGGATCGATTTAATTTTAAAAGCCTGGTAATGGACGTGATGTATTGAATCAGTGTGATTACAAAAAAATATTTTTTTAAATTTAATACTGAAAATTGTAACACACAAAATGAGATGTGAATATGTAGCATGCTTGATGGAAATGATAAGTGCATACAAAAGTTTAAATGGAAAATCTGATGAGAAGAGACCACCCAGAAAACCTAGGCATACATGAGAGAATAATATTAAAATGTATCATAGGCAAATATGTTCTGGGGGTGTGGATTGGATTGTTCTAGCTCTCTATAGGAACCAATGGAGGGCTCTTGTGAACGCAGTAAGTAACTTTCATGTTGGTAATTTCTTGATCATTTCAGTGACTATTAGCTTCTTGAAAAGAACTTTGCTGTAAGTAGTAATTTATATAGCAGGGGGTACACACTAATCCTTTGGGGCACAGTAGACTTGCCAGAGGTAATGCTTCATGACTGTAAATTTATTTAATATTAACCATACATGAATGTGTAATGAACCCGACAACACATATTTTGGTCCGTTGCTGTAGTTGTATTTTGGCTAATGGTAGGCATTGGCATGTACAGATACATCTAGTAATTCTGGTTGTTGATTACTGGAAAATATGGGAATTTAACAAAATGGCAGAGAGACAAACCATAGTCTGGGATGTTTGTTGCTCCATTTTTATATCTTGTGTATGTTGACTCTACTTGCATGTTGCTGACATTTTTGTCCACGAAAATTATTCCGAACACATTACATTTTCTTATATATTCCATAGATGTCATTGATGTGTACGGTGGAGGCATGAGCTGGTTTAGGCTAGTCACCACAATAGGTCAGGAAGAAGTGACTAACATGTCTTAAAAGAGACTCTCTGCTCTCTGGTTTATATTTTTGTCGTATAATTTTATACATCTGAATTTAGGTATAGTTTTCAAAGCACTACATCTTATTAATTTGTTTTCATCTGCAGTATATCTTCTGACTGTTTTAAGGATGAGGATTGGATAATATAATTTTTGTTCTTTGTATGTTTGGGAAGAGTATTTTTGTGTAAAACTACAGTGTCTGTATGTGCACACATGAAACTCCCATTAGCACAGCGGTGAGTATGAATATTTCCGTCTTCTGGGTTGTTGCGCTGTGTAGTCTGGTCGATGTTAACCAACGTTTCAGAGGTCATACTGCCTTCTTCATCAGGGCGATGAGTTCATTCAGTGAGGCAGTATGGCCTCTGAAACATTGGTTAACATCTACCAGACTACACAGCGCAACAACCCAGAAGACAGAAATCTTCATACTCATCGCCCTGATGACGGAGGCAGTATGACCTCTGAAACGTTGGTGGACATCGACCAGACTGCACAGCGCAACAACCCAGAAGACAGAAATCTTCAGTCTTGTTTTTTGTTTGTATCTTTGGCTGTTTGTGCTACTTATTTTTATATTTTACTTATCACTCTAAGATTTTATAGAAAATATTAGAATATTCACATTCAAGGACTTAAATTCACTCATGCAGGTTTTCTTTTTTCTTTTTTTTGCCACAGTTTGTAGTAGGCTTCTTCAGTTTCCTTATCCTACTGTGTTGCGAGGGAGCCACTGCAGCTTTCCGTGCTTCATTGGTTCCAATCCATGCCACGTTTGGCATAACTACATTCATGCTTGCTGTTGCTACCTGTCTTACAGGGCTCACAGAGAAAGCCTTCTTCGAACTGGGGTATGTAATAACATTTACGCTTGCTTCTAATGTTTGGTACTAGAGATTTCTAGTCAAGAATTTCAGTTTACATTAGCAGAATTTTTGTGGTCAGTTACGTGACATGCAGTTTGGAAATGGCTTACAGTAAGTGAGACTTGAGTTTCTCACAGAGATGAAGATATCAGTGTTTTCTTCTGGGTTATGCTGTGTGAACATGTAGGTAGATATCAACATCTCATACAAATATACCGTCTCCATCTTCAGCCCTGAAGACCGACATTGATGTGGCTAATAGTAACTGCAATATTTAGAAGACTACCATGCTGTGTTTTTTACAGTCCCAAACATTTCTTTTAAATTTTTTCTCTTCTAATTCTTCATAATTATTTTTCTCTTACATTTTAAAAATGTTTATAACTCAGAGATATTTGAAGTTTTAATGGCATGGTAGTATTATAAAATTTAATTCAGTACCATAAAACCAACTATGCACCATATTCATCAGATTATGAAGTATGCAGTATACGTGCTCGTACATTATATCACTTAAATAACGTATTGAAGTCAGTGTAGCAGCACTTTGTTTGGCTGGTTAGATTTCATGTTCTGGTTCCACAACAAACAGGGTATGGGATGCATGTTACAGAAAAGTTAATTGTATTTGTGTTGTTATTGCTTTCACTTACAGAAAAAAATATAGCCTTTTGGAAGAAGAAGCATTGATATTGAATGCTCTTGCCATGGTCCTTACTGCAGGTGCCATTGTAGTGGCATATATTATTATGAAAGATGACTTCAAATACCGAGGACATATTTTGATCACAGCCCAAGGAGATTAATTTTGACCTGTAACTGGTGTGAACAGTTGTTGACATGTCGGAATAATGTTGTATTGGAGTAATTGTACAAGTTTATTTTAGACATTTATTAAAAATGGATGGAAATTTCTTTTTGTAATCAGTGTTATTCTGACTAAAAATAAAGAATAAATATTATATTTACAGTTGTTACTTCTACATGTTATTTTTGTTGTAAAAATATGTTTTATTCCACAGCTTATTTTAGAGGTCTATGATTTGTGCCTGAAGCTGGAATTTTAAAAATGGACTGTTCATTTGGCACATTTAGTAATTCCTCATGAACAGATTTTGTTTTTAAAGACTAATTTTGGCTTGTTCACTCATTTTAAAATAAAACAATAAATATAACGTATTTTATGAAATTGTAGTAATAAATGTGAACAGGTTTATGCTAACTTATGCAGTAAAATGAAAATTATTATATGTATAATCTGATTGTTGGTATAATGTGAAAGCTCCATAGTTTTGCAGAATCATCGACCAGACTACACAGCGCAATAACCCAGAAGACGGATATCTTCAATCTATAAGTTGTTATTAAAATTAATTCAGTATTGTTCTGCTATCTGTTTTGGTATTGGTCATGTAACAAACAAGACTTTTACACTTGGATATAAATTACAGTACGAATATTTATTTTTAATTCAATATAAAATTTGAACAGAATGAAATTGTACAAGACCAACATTGCGTGATAATATTAGCAGTGGATCTGGTGTTTATACACATGTATTAAGGGACTTCTTTCTGCAGTATGATACAATCATAATTTGGTTGAAGGATATTTAATAGCTTTGTAAAAGACTAACATTAATATCAGTATTTTGCTTTGCACTGAAGTATGATATAAACATGGCGACATGTACTGCTGATGCACTGCTGTATTTTTAATGCTTCTTATATGTTGCATATTTGATGCATATAAAGCTTTGGTTTTAGTATGTCTGTCACTTTAATTAACAGCACTTTAGTTCATGTTAGTTTATAAAACTTCACAGTTTTCATAAAATAAAATGCAGTTTCTGAATTGCATCAGTCAAAAATTAAAGTAAGAATCTAGATGCTTTAATTTCTTATTTTGTGTTTTATATCATTGGGTAGGTTGATAAAGAAACTTAACGTCTATGAAATAATTTCGTTGTAATGCTAATTTTTCAGAAAGTTTGATAAATTTTAAATCTTCTAACATTTGAATCACACCCACATTATTAATTTATTTATTAATTGAGATGTGCAAATTGAGAACTTGTAAAAATGTAATATTGTAATGTATTTATTTGGCTTCATTAATTTACTTTAAGGGCCATATCTTCTAAAGACTTCAAGAATTATGAATCATAATATGTGAGAAAATAAATATATCAAGTACATTTTAATTTAAATTCTATAAAATATTAGTTTATCAAATGTATAATTTTTTTAAAATTAAAATTCATTGTAGGTACTGTAGTTTAACTATTTGCATATCTGTAATTAATTATTTTATCACCAAAAGCTTTTGTTAGCTCTTTTCATTCATGTGTCATTAATGATTAGTAACAATGGCAACAGCAGAACCGATTATTTCTGTCTACTGAGCAGATAATTTTAGCTGTGTTCAAAGTTCTAACATTCAAAATTTTTGATTGATGATTGGAAAGGGACATTTGAAATGAAAAGTAATGTAACACATTAGCTATTACAGTTATAGTTCTATAGTTTGCACAAAATTTGAAACACATTCTAGTTTTATTCAACTTTACTTGCTTCAGCACTTACTAACTGAACATAATGCAATATCCTGCAGCCAGTAGTGTGTCTAAATATGTTTAAGTCCTGTTTGTTGTTGCAATGAACTCTCTTTTTAGAAGCATGTTCTCCTTAGTTCCCAAGTAAAGTGACACATAACCCTACTAATTGCTTGTTTGCCCATTTTTCTCTTCTTGTGTGTTTTCAGCAATAAATACTCATCCATGCCAGAGGAAGGGATAGTGATGAATGCTCTGGCTATGGTGTTGGTAGCTTTGGGAATCCTTCTATCCTATGCGGTGCGGAGGGAATCTTTCCGCTCCGAGGTTAAAACCTTCATCACAGAGAGACTGTAGAGAACACCCCTGCCTGCCTGCATCATTCTGCTCTGTAATGGGGGAACAGTGCACTAACTCAATTTATGACTTGCCAATGAAGCAAATTATTTTCAAGCTTTACTTTAATGCTTAACCACGAAATGTCATCATGACAAAATAGCTTTGTTTTGTGAAGCTACTGTAAGTTTAAAGACTCATATGGGAACAAAAATGTACATTTAAAACTGATTGTATCTTTTGTGTGCATGTTAATTAAATACATGTTGGTTGTATTCCATATTTGCAAAATGATGCAAATGTACAATGCTGTTGGACCAAGTGAAGACTTTCCCCCTAGATAATGAAAACAGTTTTCATTATACTGAATATGTGTTCTGTGTGTTTTATAAATCCCTCTATGTAAAACTATACAGCTCTTCAACCAGTGTTCGAGTCACAGAAAAAGGTATGAGAGACCTAGGTGGAGAGAAACAGAGAGACGAAGAGGAACGAATGATTTCTGGCAGACAAACACAACTTCTTATTGAGTTATATCAAATAGACTCTCTTAGGTAGATTTTGTGTGCTCAATGAAACTGCAGTTTGTGACCTGTTGAAATCTGTACAAAACAAATCACTGAATATCTTCACATTGCCAACTTTCTTTGCTCAAATATATATCTTACTTCCAAAATTCTTTAGGATTTTGACTCGTTCACTGGCTTGTTATAGCCAAAGTGATGCTACGTGCTAGAAATCCTAAAAGGTTTATTTGTCATTATTAGATTTGTTGTGTGTATGTATACACACATACACACATCCATACGTACAGACATATGGTTGTGGGTATTAAAATCAGTCTACTGTTGTAGATATTTCCACTTCTTTATGGCCAATATATATAGCATACATTTCATTTGTCTATTATCTGTAAGTGAGTCTTTGTGTGTGTGTGTTTTCCTTGGAGTGACTAAACATGCTCTTTGACATGACTGAAGAAAGGATATGTGAATTAGTGTTAACAGTGTCTCTATAAACAATACTCTAAAAGAAATGTAGATGGTTAATTAATAAGCTTTATGGTAAAAAAGGTTTAAAAGATTTCTATATAAAAAGGGGGAAGTAGGGGGGGGGGGAATAAAGAATATCTGTTACCTAAAGTAAAAAGAATTTACAAATGTTGCTTTGTTATTGTAGGA
>NW_019060737.1:106020-144794 GCF_000696155.1 Zootermopsis nevadensis | reverse complement strand
CCCCCCTTTCCCCCCCCCCCCAATTCTGGGACCAATAAGGACGCGGCTCCGTGCTTGTTTGTGGTGTTGAGGTTAGATTTTGGTCTGTGTGCGTTCTAATCATTAATATCAACTTATTATATTGTACGTTGGAAGACAGAAACGTGCGAACGTGTAAGCGTATGCATTGAAAAATGTTCTGGTTCGAAACATGGAGCAATTTGAAATAGTTTATGTTTCGAGTGCATGTAATCGTACTCCACATAACGCCGACTGGGGTACAAATGAGTTGATTTGTTACGGTGCATCTCATTCTGTTGCATTATACGATCCTAAGGTTCGTTGAAACGTATTTTAGTTTATGTAACATTAGTACAGGCACATTAACTAGGGTTATTTCATTTGTTGCTGTTCAGATAAAGGATTTATGTGATACTAGTACAGTAGTTAGGTTAGGAATATGTTCTAAATGTGTTGCTTACTTGAAATGTTAGGTAAGTAGGGTTTAGCTTTGTGCCATGCAGAGGTCACGAGCAATATATACTGTTCAAGTCTAGTACTCATTTGAGTGTTCCCCTTAGATAATAAATTGTTGAGTTCATCACTATTTTCTGAAGTTATATCCATGATTTTTTTAGAATCAGAATCTGTCATCTTAATTTAGTAAAAGATGTCTTAGTAATATGGAAGATGAAATACATTTCATTTTATTCAGTTCGTTTTCTTTGTAGTATGCTGATGCTGGGAAGGTGCTGTCAGTGTTTTGTCAACATAAAGGACGAGTGAACTCAGTTCGGTGGATTAGACATAAAGATAGATTTCCAGAAACAGAATTTGTGTCTGCTTCTTCTGATTGTACTGCTGTTATTTGGACTAGAACTTATGGCTGTAATTTCTCTCCTACATCTATCTTGAAGGGTCATCAGAATACAGTTACTGTTGCTGATGGTATTTATGTGTCAAGTAGAAATGTTGATTCAACTAAACAGGCTGCAATTATTGCTACTGCTTCAGTTGATTCCACAGTAAAAATATGGATTCGTCATGAAAATGAAGGTAATATTATTCCTAGAACATATTGCTAGAACACATATATATTACTTTACAGACATTAAACATGTGTTTGCTTTGTGTATTTGTGCTGAAAAATGTTATCATGTTGGGAAACCACCTTTTATGTTTGCAAGATTTATGCTAGGTTGTTATCCAGTGCTGAGTGTTGATCAATAGGTCAAATAATAGAGTTGGATTTACACAGTTTGCAGACAGATGCTTGTAGCAATTCTAGTAGTGTTAGAACATATTTTTCTTGTATTTGTACATATAGAGGAGACTAATTTTGTTAAATGCTTGCTGTCACACAGTTGAGAATCTTTTTGTCTTCCCATCTACTCTCTGAAAACATAAAGGTTCAAATATGAAAAATTATAATATTACTTGTTGTTTTGTATGGGTGTGAAATGTGGTCTCTCACATTAGGGGAAGAACACAGATTGAAGGTTTCAGAGGTCAGGGTGAAACAGTATCTTTGAGAAAATCTATTTTTTCCACCTCCATATATCTTGTATGATAAAGCATTTAGTTGAAAGACAAAGATTTAGTGATTAAATAACAAAAATATTAAGGTACTTGTGGGTTATCGGGACACATCGCTTTAAAAATAGGTTAGGTTAGATTATGTTAATGTGTGTGGATAAATGACATATACTTGAAAGTTATTTTATTTTATTTTAATAAATGACAACTAACCTAACCTAATCTGTTTTTAAAGCGATGTGTCCCAATAACCCACAAGTACCAATATTAATATCACAACTGTAGAAAAGTTAAACATTTCCTTGAATGGTAGCGTGATAATGCATAAAAACCACTGTTTATGTATTTTGTTATTATTTCAGATGCTGTTTGTTTGCAGACATTGAGCTTTGGCTCTGGCTTCTGTCTATGTGTGCGCCTCTGTTTTCTTCCTCAAACAGAGATTGTCCTGCTTTCATGTGCTGCTGATGATGCAAAAATCCATTTGTTTGCTGAGAGTAGCAGTGGTTATACTTGCTGTGATGTACAGGAAGGTTTGAAGCCACATACCAAGCAGTTTATCAAAGTGGACAGTTTGGTTGGCCATGATGATTGGATCAGAGCTATGGATTTTACTTTGGATGGTAATTACTTCTGCTTTAGGGACCTTCTACCAGTTTGCTTGTATGGCAACTGTTCTACTTAATCATTGTCTTTCCTATGTTCTTCCCAGGTTTGCTGTTTTAACAATTATGTATTATTTTCAACAGATTCAGACCATCTTCTCCTTGCTAGCAGCTCACAGGATTCTTTGATTCGTTTATGGCGAATTGCTGCATGTGATGAGAAAGTGGCGAGACAAAAAAGGAAACTGATAAGTGAGTTAGATTTAGAAGAAGATATCCAGCCTGAACAGAAGTTCTTCATGGTGCAGGATGATAGAGAAGCAGTACTGTATTTTTCTGTCTCTCTGGAATCAATTCTGGCTGGTCATGAGGGTTGGGTGTATGGAGTAGACTGGCATCCGCCCGTTTACTCAGGCAAGTTAGGGAAGTCTGATAAGAGCACTATGTAGACCTCTAATAGAGCACAACATTTAAAAGGTGTACTGTGAATTTACATATTCGTCATCATCATCATCCTTTTCTGTATTAGGCCATGAGGCATGTTACAGTCTTGTATTTTCCATCCATCTCTTCTGAGGTTGGCCATCAGCGTTAATTTACATATTATGTTTTCAAAAAACATTCTTTGTTATTTTGCATGCCTCATTTATTTCTGGCAACATCTCTTATTTTAAAAGCAATTATGTTTTCTCAATTGAACTGGAAGTAAATTGAATGAAGTGCTGAAATCCTAAGAGAGACTGAATTATAAAGGCATAAATTATTTTTCCTTGTATTTCTCTGAATATGCGTTATACAAGTATAAATGTTCCAAATGTCATCTGTCGTTTTCTGGCTCAAAGAAGATGTTATCCCATTTCTTATTTTTGTATAATTGAGAAATAATAAATCTTGTTTGAATGAAAATTAATGTTTACTTTTGTATTCCTACGAACAGAAGACAAGAAGAGGTGTACTCAGCCCATGAAACTTCTTTCCTCGTCTTTGGACAAGACAATGATCATCTGGGAGCCAGATGTCTCATCAGGAGTTTGGTTGGAGTCTGTCAGAGTTGGTGAGGTTGGAGGAAATACTCTTGGATTTTATGGTAGTAAATTTGGCCCTGATGGTCAGAGCATTATTGGTCATGGATATCAAGGATCCTTCCATCTCTGGACCTGTTCTAAAGTAAGCAATATTTCAGTTTTAATAAGTTGTATCCAACAATCGAGATGCTGTAAGTTTAATGTTTTTAAATGAGCTTGGTGTAGTATTTCATTGTTTTGTTACAATTGTTTGAGGTAAATATGAGATTTGACGTTCTTATGTCGGTGAAGATGTGTGTCTTCTGGGTTGTAATGTCATGTGGAACTGGAGGTACGTACCGATGCTTCAGAGGAACATATTTACGACACCTTCATGGCTAATTTAATGCTGGAATAATATCTCAGTACAGGCTTACTACTTCTGTTTCTGAATTGAGCCAGATTTGTTTTACTACTCACCTTCGTAATGGATTGTAATGATACAATAAAAAACAGCTATGAAAAGAAACAAAGTTATTGTGTTAAAAATTCTTCAGACTGATTTACTGATTTATTTTTAAAGGAGCTGGGGATATGGGAACCAGGTGTGACTGTGGGAGGCCATTTTAGTGAGGTTGTTGACATGCAATGGGAACCTGGTGGCCAGTTCTTGTTTAGTATCAGTGCTGATCAGACAACCAGAATCCACGCTCCATGGGTTAGAGATGATCATCGTGAGGTAAATGGTCTACAGATTTGCTCTTTTTGTGTGTTAGCTGAACTGTGAATAGTAAATTGCAAATGCCATGATGATCTAATGTAGACAGGTAATCCATATTGTAAGGACACTATCCTGGCAGTTCGTCTAAAAGCCGTTGATGGTAAACAAAGATGGTGAATCCTAAATGCTGCCTTTCCTGCCCACTACAACAGAATGTGAGTAAAACTCTCTAGAAATGAATTATTTTCAAACAGTATTTAAAAAGGAAACTTTGGAAGTGTGTTTATTAAAGGGTTTTTCATACATTAGAAATAAATGAACTTATAATTTGTGTAATTTTTTACGTCTGTTTGTGGTGGAGGTATCAACCCCTCGAAGTATGTACATTTTGTGAACTATTCATTGTTCAGTTTGTTTTTTTAAAATATGAAGCCATTATTAAGTAACAGTCAGAATGGTCTCTACGTCTGGATCATGTTGAAAGATTGGTTCTCGTGTTATGATTTTGCTTTGTTTTTGAACAGGTCACGTGGCATGAACTCGCCAGACCCCAGGTCCATGGTTACGATTTTTCTTGTCTAGCAGTTTTGTCACGGTACAGATTTGCGTCAGGAGCAGAGGAGAAAGTCATTCGAGCGTTCCAAGCACCAAACAATTTTGTTGAACTTTTCCAACAGATATGTAAAGCAGAATGTGATAAAGATTTTGAAAATACTGATGGTGAGTGAAGTTATTCAGTAGTTGTACACATGTATTTTAAATGAGACATTGTGTCCCTCATAAGACTATCAGCAAGTGGCATATCAGAGTCACTTCTGGGATGTTTTGTGAGCTAATTAGTTGACGTAGGAATGCTTTGAACATGTAATTAAACTAGTACAGGTTTTGTTTGTAAGGTGGTGTAAGGTATATGCATATAAGGTGTTAACCAGAGTGTAAATCCAATCATATTTGCAATTGTTTTCAAAACAGTTAATGGGCATGTTTTGGCAAGTATTATTAAAATGTTATTTGCTTTAAAAACATACCACTTTTTAATTTAATTAATACAGAATTGTTATTTATGCATTGATTTGTCATTCTTAACTCCTTCCAAGAAATGTCATGGAGCTAGTTTGCAACTGACACAGTATAACTTGTAAATGCTTGTGAACTTAGCATTCACAAATAATTTATAATCTCAGCTGGCTTATTCCCAGACTTGTATGAATTAAAATTTTATGTAATGTTCAAATTTTAGGTTGCTTTTTGAAAACACATTCAGAATCCACCATTGGCAGCTTTACTGTAGCCCTATTAACTGTTCATTTTCTGTTGTATCTGTAACACTTAGTGACATGAATTCATGGTCATCTTCAGTCTAAAATTTACTGGTATTTATAATTGTATTTTTGAGGTAGACAGTTTATAGTTTAATCATTAGTAACAAATTATTTAAATAATCCTGCAACAAATAATCAAATCATTTAAATAAAATTGGGCATGACATTGCCCTGTGAGACAATTATATAAGCACATTAAAAAAAAAATCTGTCCCACTATATGCCATATAAGTGCTTGGGGGAGATGTTGTATAGCTCTTACTCATTTTTTACCTTGGCACTAGATGGGGTGAGTGGTCAGCATCACGCCAGTACAAAGTGTTATTTATTTTACTGAAATAAATAGTGTATGGTATTTTTCAGCCTCAACACTTCCTCAGGGTGCATCTGTACCTGCATTGGGTCTTTCTAATAAAGCAGTGTACGAAGGTCAGGAGAAGCCAGCAGAAGGACATATCAGGGATGAATATTCAGAATTCTACTTTACTCCAGTAGATTTGAAAGGTATGAAGATTGTGTTGTTTAGTGTTATATCTACTTTATTATATCTAAAAAATTATTTGGAATTGCAGGTGTATGTATGAATCTACAGCTGTAAGCTTAAACTTCAGGAAAATCTGCAAATGCTAATAATAATAATTCCTTCCCAATAACTTAAGTCTCTTGAAGTATATTTGGTATGTTGTTTTGGTTTTAGGTAAAGACATATTGGTATAAAAGTATTTTGTGATTGCATTCTTGATTTTAACATCATTATACCTGTAAATGTGTTGTTGAATTCTTTCAGATGTAATATGTGACATGGTGGTTCAGTTTTTTTGCTATTGGAAACAATTTTATTTATGTGAAAATTGGTGGAAAAGAATGCAGGATTAAATATAAAACAATTTTATTATTCTTCATGGATTCTTACATGTGTGTAAATGGGCAGTGATAATTGTCTGTTCTTCAGATTTCAAATTTGAACTGAAATGTTCATGAATGAAATTTGGACATTTAAGACATCACTAATCCTGGCACATTGCAGTCATTTCTGAATATAGCTGTTTTTTTTGTTGTTTTTTTGAAAAAAATAGAAGTATGTAATGATTGGCACTGTTCCTGTTCCAGAACCTCCTACTGAAGAAAATCTTTTGCAGAACACATTGTGGCCAGAAGTTCAAAAACTTTATGGTCATGGTTATGAACTGTTTGCACTTGCTGCAAGCCATGATGGCACTCTTCTGGCATCAGCATGTAAAGCTACCACTGTGGAACATGCGACCATCATTATCTGGTTT
The DNA here is from genome assembly GCF_000696155.1 of Zootermopsis nevadensis. The sequence continues at coordinate 138,347 of NW_019060737.1, read as the reverse complement.
GTACTCATGTACTAGCTCTTAATTTACATATTTATTTAAATTAATATAGCATTACTGAAAGAGTATTTAAGATATTTTAACTGTGTAAGTTATAAGGGAGGAAAGTATTAAAAGAGAACATAAATGCTGACAGAACGTAATGGCTTTTCTCTTTATATGATAATTTGTGCCTCTTAAGGGACACGTCAACATGGAAACAAATCCAAAAGCTTGTGTCTCATCAGCTGACGGTGACCCAGATGGCATTCTCACCTGATGACCGTTTCCTGTTGTCTGTTTCCCGTGATCGTCGGTGGAGTCTCTTCCAGTTAAAGGTTCCTGAATTAGGTGAGAGTGTAATAGTGAAAATAAAGTCAGTGTTCTAATCCAGGTACAAGACCACTTATCTGGCAAGCTCAGGTCTGATTGCATGCCTGGTTTGCGGATTTTCTGGATTTTTGGTGTGGTAGTGGGTACGGGCTGAGAAAGATGGAGGTTGTCTTTATCAAAACAGTATTTTTTGTGAAGATGTTAAAATATTGTTTACAGAATATGTCCATTAGTTGAATTTGTATCATAAATTTTGCACCAGTAATTTGTATGAAGTATGTAGCATTGAAAGAAAGTATTGTTCTGGCATTTTCATGTAAGGTTGGATGAAAAACACAAGATGACCTCAGTTGAGAAATATAGTATCATAACCCATAAACACCAAGTTAAGACTACTCAGATCCTATATTCTCTCTGTGCTTTTATACGACGCTGAATCGTGGACGTTGACCGAAGCTTGTTCAAAATAGTTGGAGGCCTTCGAAATGTGGTTGTACTGACGTATTCTCAGAATTTCCTGGATTGACCGTGCAATCAACAAAAATGTTCTCGAGAAACTCCGCAAAGACGTTGAGATTGTTAACGCCATAAAAAAGAGAAAGTTGGAATATTTCGGTCATATCATGAGAAATAGAGATAGATACGGGCTGCTTCAGCTGATTATCTAGTGAAAAGTATTCGGAAAGAGGGGACCTGGCAGGCCAAGAATCTCCTGGCTTCAGAACCAAAAAACTTGGTTCTCGATGTCCACTGGAGGGCTGTTTCAAGTAGCAGCCAGTAAAGCTCAAATCGCTATGATGATCGCCAACATCCGGAACGGATAGGCACTTTAAGAAGAAGAAGAACCGAGATTTAGACTGGGCGCTTTCCGAAAACACTTGAGACATAAGACTACTTTAGAGGTAACATGCTACTTTATAATCTATATTTTTTCTGTTTGATTTTAGAAAGCAAGAACTACAGACTTATTGCGAGTACTGATAAGAAGACAGGAGTGCATGCTCGTATTATCTGGTGTTGTAGTTGGACTCACGATTCCAAACATTTTTTTACTGGATCTCGAGATGGTAAAGTAGCAGTATGGGGTCATAATGGAGTAACATCTGAGACCACATCTCTGCTTGGTCAGTACACTTTAAGCTCAAAGCCACTTGAGCTCCAAAATCAGTCTGTTACTGCTCTGGCTGTGGCTCCAGTTAATTTTGCCCCCAACGTATACCTGGTAGCTGTTGGACTGGAAAGTGGGTGCATAAACTTATATAAGTGGTCGTCTGTCATTGGAGAAACTGCAGGCGATTGGCAGACATGTCTGGAACTTGACAATTCGTATCCTTTCTGTAAACAATTTAATTGTTGTCTGACGAGTAAAGCTATCCTGTTACGTGCCACAGAGGCACATGGGAAAATGGAGTTATAGCTCCTGCTCGTTCTTCATCTCAGTACTAGAAGATGGGGGTGAGTGGTCATTGTCTTGCCACAGCCACACTTTAACACTTCTCTTCTTCTTCTATGGCTCTCCGGTCCGTATTCGGTCCATGGCTTCCTCAATTCTCCTCTTCCAATCGGTCCTCTGTTAGGTCTGTCTGTCCGAGGCTTTGATCGAGGTTTTGAAACATCTTCCTTTTTACGGTGCAAGGTTGTTAGCCTTGCGACCAACCCCCAACCTGGAGGACCAGGGTACCTGTCTTAGTCTGACCTTTCCCCCTCGACCAATCTGGCTAGGGAGGCCCTACCAGTAGCTTTGCTACTGCCAGCATAGCTCTTGGGGTCACTGAGATACTCAAGCCCCACCACCACGACAAGGTGCAGGTACAATTAAGTGGGGAGTGCAGCTGTCTAGCATGAAGAATTTGAACTTGTACATAAATTTCACGTGACTGTTACAGTGTTGAGTTGATTTTAGTGTGATTTTGACAAGTGTTTCTAAATTTTAAGTTACAGTTCAGAATATATCTTGTGTGATGGCTGTTGTAAACAGAAGTCTGACATTATTTTTTCTGAAGTATTCAAATTATTTCTACTGCTTTCTCTTAACTGATTCTTTAGAGTTGCACATCACCTGGCTGTAAAGAAACTGGCATTCCGACCACTAGTGGCCTTTGGAGATGGCTGTGATGTTAGCAATTTGAAGAAACTGCAGATGTCAAGCTGTGGAGCTGATCATGCTGTTAAAATATTCAACATTCATGTGAACAGATTGTGATTATAAATTGATTTTGTATTTTTAAGAATAAATATAGAGGAAGGTTTGTGGATGTATGCTTTTTTTACTGATTTGTTTGTTTTGCGTGTTACATTTAGGAATGAAAATTCATTATTACTCTAGTTCCTATTGTAGTACGTACAGGTATGCTGATATGTGCTGATCTGTCATTTGTAAATATTATTTGAACAGTCTCTCATTTTGATTTCAAATCCATTGGCATGAACATTCTTTTAGCACACCAGATTAAAATTGCAGTGGAAGTAAGAAACTTTAAAAAATTATACATTAGTGTTTGTATGGAAGAAAAATTATGCCCCACTTTTCGGTAAGTAAGAATTTTCAAAATTATATTTCGACAGTTTAGGACAGTATCTTTAAGTGTTTTTATTCGCCATATTGTGCTAGGTGTAAGTAGACTCTAATTCTTATGAATTTTATGAAACAAAATGGCAGATTATCGATGTGGTTGCGACTGAGCATGTGCAAGTTAGTTCAGAAGGGTGGTGCTTCTGACGCTGAAATGTTTTCATACTGATTCAGAACTTCGTTCAGAGTTCTACCAGATGGCAGCATGTGTCAAACTTTATTGAACTCTGAGTCAGAGCTGTGCAAAGCGTCGGCAGCTTTGGTCGATAGTGTTGGGGTTTGGCGTTTGGTTGGGAAAATCGGTGTGATTTGATTGAAAACTGGAATCCTGATATTGCATTATGGCCGTGGAAAATGCAGTTAAAACGTAAAAAATGTTGTGGATATACTGTGGACTCTTCCTGTCTCTCGTTGGAGCGCCCGCGCCGGCTAGCACCGTTTCTCTGTCAAAACGAGGTAAGCGCTTCACCGACTTCAATTAACACAGTTTATAATTCATGTTTGCGTATGTGTTGTTCAAACATTCGGCGCGATTAGATTAAGAAAGCTGTGGAGTGTATTTTCAATAACGTGTTTTATGCAATTAATATTTTCACAAGTACCGGCACAGTGCGTTATTAACCCTCCAATTGACTGTTCACAAAGTCGTGCTCGGTCGTGCAAGTGGCAGGTGTTCCGATGTGTCACACGTTCGTGCAAGCAGCACAACTCTTACTGTGGCTGGTTACGTCATTCGGACTGTCGTGAAGTTTAATTATTGTACAAGTAGGAATTTTGTTCTGCATATCGCATGGCGATGTGAAGCAGCAGTATTATGCAAGATTTCCATACATGATTTACAAGGGCTCTGATATCGATACAAATATTTAGGTTTTAAATTTTTCTGATACCGAATTAAACATAATTTTGATACTTCACGGAGGATCGTCATTTTGTGTATAGAACGCTACGTGGCTGAAACAAATAGCCTACGCATTCTCTTAAACGTAGTGTTATTAGCCTATATGATTCTCATGGTAGTTTTAGGTTCCTGTAATTTCCTCCTCATTGACTCTCAGTATAACGTTAGGGGGAATTAATTGGGGCAATGTTACATTGTGGAAATTAATTATTCCCACCACCCTCATCTGCTCGCTTGGCAACTGTTCCTTGTTTCTGTGGTAACTGTATGCAAATTTTCTCTATTCCTCCCCTTTCCCCTTCTTCGTTTCACTCGATTTTCTATTTTGCATATTTCAGTGGTGGTGACACAGTTTGAATAATAACATCATGTTATTTGTATCTCTTCAGGCCTCATAGACCATATACAGGTAGTGAGTGTACGCCAAACGTCTCCACGAAAGTTTCATGGGTAGGCCTTGCAGAGAATTAAGAGACGGTGTCGCTCGTCAGGAACATTTTTTTTTAAAATAAATGCACGTAATTACGTTGGCGAAAGAAAATGTTGGTTGACGTTCGGAATATGAGGTCTCATATCTAAGCGTTAATGAAGTCATACTGTCAACTACTAAATTAATTAATAAGTTAGGAGAGATTTTTAATTAATTTATTTAAGGAATACATTCTAACAGTTTTAATAGTTCTATATAATAATATTTTGTGTTAAAACTTCATTTAGGCTCAGGGACTTCACAGTAAACTGCATTCACGACGATTTAGGAATTAGATGCTTCGGTATGGGCCATTTTACTAGCGACCGCTTTCCTTTTAGCTAAGCTGTGATTCATCAGCTCAGCGTAGAGACCGATCGACTATCGCAGGGCGTGTTTCAGATTTAATTCTTTTTAAGTATCCTACCAGTGGCATTTCCTACCCAGTTAATATTCCATTATCACATTCAACGCTTGTAAGTTCTGAAGCCGAAAACAACATTGTTAATTTACGAATTAAGAATAAACTTTGGCAAAAAATGTTTTAGTTGTGACGAGTTCAAATGCAATGAAAAAAAAACACAATAACGTAATTGTAGGATCGGTTTAGTAAACCCATTCGCCTACGGTAAAAAAACAAGGATTTCGGGTGGAAGTCACAAAACCTTCTTTCCATATTAAACAGATTTTTAGTGCTGCAAATTTTGTATCGTTGATGTTAAATTTAAATACTACAAATTCATAACCCAACATTAGGACATAATGTATCACGTGATTTGACGTACTGAGCTCGTGCGTAGTCGTATGAAATTTCACTTAAATCGATTTGTATTATTATTTGCAATTGTAAATATTTTACAGACGTAGATAATAATTTTATTTGGAAAATCTTTGTACCCTTCTCAAGGATAGATTATATGTTAAATTTCTCGGTTATACCTCAGTTTTTTTTTCCACAGTCGCTATATTTATAATTATTGACTTAAAATCGTATTTTGTACATAGAGTGCAACTACTTTTATGATCTGTATCAGTAGCAGATTTCACATGTCTGGATCCAGAGGTTTATTAGTGATCTGTCAAATTTGGCAAAATAAAAGTTTCGCTAACCGTGTCATTTTATGTTCTACAAACAGACTGACGTGAGGAAACATATCTTATCCGGTCTTTAAACTCCTGATTCGTCCGAGGAACACACAAGTTGTTAGTTTAAATTGGAACCGTTCCAGCCCAAACTGTTGTACCAATTTGATAGCCCAGTTCTATGCAGGTGGTGCATTTATAAGGGACACTGGCGATGCTGTTGATAGTTTCTTGGATTTTACCATAGTCATGTACTCTGCAAAGCCATTACGTTTCGGAAACTGGATCTACTCCCGTCTTCACGTGAAAGGTACCTCCATTGACGCGGACTCAACATTGTGGATACCTTTCATCTGAAGATGGCAGTAGGTTCAGCTTTCGAAACGTAGTGTTCTATTTGTAGAATATGTGGCGATGAACAAAGTGTAAGAAACTCTAAATACTAACGGTAAGTTTCATTTTAAGCGTTAAAGGCGCTGCATATTTAGACAGAGGGGACTGTCAAATGCGGATGAATTGTAATGAATTTGAGGAAGGCAACGAAGTGTTGAATGGAATGTAAAGACACCGCATTTAACTCTAGTTTGTTTCCGCTCGTGTGAAAACTAATAGTTTTTTTTGTTACTACCACGCGATTTCATGTTCGTTATATACGCACGCTATGTTTTGGGACCATTTAGTGTTCGGGTACCCGACGTCGCAGGCAAGGCTCGGCCCCAAGTGGCCTAAAGAGCGATAAACGAACAGTATTTTATACGCATTTAGTTTATTTATCATACAATAAAGCCAAAACAATAACCGAGTTTATTCAGTAGCTGTTGGGCCATTTACATCTCTCTGATCTTTACTTGATTTAATCTCTGGAATGTAGGACAGTGTCGACATAATGTGGCGTTTTCTTCTGGTCTTAATATCGGGTTAGTACTTTCTATTAGGCCACGACCACTTCCTTCTACATACTTCCTGATTCATGTTTGTAGTTATCCTTCCATTCGCAATTTCTGATTGTTTTTAGAAGTTCCCAACATTGCCGAATAAACGTCGTATTTGTGGGGGCCTATTGGGGTGTACTCTTGTTATTCACAGGTGTTGGGTTCAATCCCCGGTCAGGCCTGTGTTTGGATTTTTATGCTCAGAGCACGCCGTCTTTGGCAGGGAACAGAATCCTCTCTGTGGGTGCGTCTATCTCAAAAATTGATTCACTGAAATTCCCGGCTAAGGGACTATCACTGCTGTTTCGTATTCGGGAGGTCTTTGGTTCAAATCTTGGCCCGGAGTCTTGTTATCCTGATTGAGATATTTAGTAATTTTCTTTAGTAATTTCAGGAAAATACCGGGTTAAGTCATAAGTTAGGCCATGACTGTTTCTTTCCATATTGTTTGTTACTAATTTCTATCATTCGATGCCTTATATTCTGACTTAACTGACAGCGTCGTTAAATGAACCGCACATAAAATGGGTTCTTTCCTTCGCCGATGTGGGAAGACGCCAGGGACGTCTCACAGGTATTAACGAACAAGGAAACAAACAACATCATATTTGTATCTCAAAGTATGATGACACTGCATCTTCTCAGAAGCGAGAGAGTAACATTGTTAATTCCTTCTTGCCTGACGAAAGTCGTTGATTGAAATCAATATTGTGACTATTATATGCATTATTTAGAAGGAATTTATAAAGTAAGCGGACGCTGGGAGATGCTCTGTGGCTGTCTGCGCACTTATCGATAAAGGCTACAAAGACTGGCTAAACCTTTACTAAAATTCATCGGTCTGATTTAATTATAACGCATGTCAACGCAAACCAACAATGGAACTTCATAAAACAATGTAGAAAAGTCTGTGAATAGTACAACATATAGATCTCATTAAAGCCTGCAAATTTTATCTACAACGTGCTTCAATACTTGATGAAGGAAAATGTTTGATATAAATTAACCTTAAATCTAAATAGTACTAGAATTTAGTCCGTACCTAAAAGAAAACGCAACATTTCTACATTATAATGTTAATGCTGTTTAAGGAAATAATCGCTCTTAACACTGAGAATCATGCGAAACTCATGAATACAAAATCCAGTTTTGCATTATTAAATTTGATGGTACACTTACTTACCAATCGATTTTAATAGATTATAGTTCAACTCTTTGTGTAGTATGATCTGATTAGTTTTGTCGTCAGTAGATTCGTATCGGCTACAACAATCTTGAATGTGAAAAAAATGATGGAAAGCTATAAAAAATGCACCTGTAAGCTTTGAGAACTTCACTCTTAGTAATGCTGGTGAGATTTCTACCATTCATACTTTAGAAGAATAATACTGAACTTTGAGCCAATGAAAGTCCATTCCGTGCCACATCTGACTTTTTACTTCAACAGTTTTCAATGCCCCTTAAAATAAGGTAATTACAGAAAATGACTATGATCTTAGAAAAAGTAAAGTTATTGATTTTTCTGTAACTGTTGCCAAAAAAATTTAGTTTTGGAACTCAGATAACTAAATAAGCTGTGGGCATGTCATGTGGTTCTTAACTTGTCAGATGTGCCCTGTTTATGAAGTTATAAACCGTAGTTCATTTGTTGTGGTTGAGATTCCAATACACGTATTTGCATAAACGACTTCTTTCGATACTTCGACAGTTATATTTTTCCAACGTAACTAGCATTCGATAACATAAACTGCATTTGTATTTAAAATCGAAATACATTGCCCACAATGTCGCTGTACATTTTATTGAAATCAGAATATTATAAATAAGGGTACAGGCTTTATTAATACAACGTAAGAACTGGCTCCTATATGAACGCCACCAGCATCTCTGTACAGTGCAGATGTTTTCAGCAGCATTGCCAACACATTTTACGTAATATATGGATTAATCTTTATAGCGTCCCTCCCGCATACTATCTAATAAATATATTGGGACTTTGTAGACACTTTGTATAATATTATTGTGTAAACAGAAAGATATTTGCACATAGACTATTATAATCAGGATGTTAATTTTATGTCAAACGTAAATATTACATATATTAAAACAATTTACCTATAAACCAAGTTTGTGTAATTATTTTAAACTGATAGATCTGTTGGCAGGATATATGTATTGTTATAAAACGAGTTATAGAAACCTAATTAATAACAGATCAGTGTAGAAACGTGCTGCTTTTTTACGAAATGATATAATAACAATTAAGAATTATTTATATCTAATAAATAAGTACTGTAATATGTGACCTGTATGTGTATAAACAATAGGATACTCCATTAAAATTACTAGTGTACGTTTTGTACACTCAAGGATGAAACCCTTCTTAAGACGAGGGTCAAATTTCCTCGCCCTTTCTTCTTATAAAGAGTGCCACTCTGTGTACTGAGTAGGCAAGTATCGCCTGCAGGGAAATTTCTGCTCTCTGTAATGAGCAGTCATGTCTTCTCCCAGTGGATAATTCTCTCGCACCCCTATTTCGCCTGCACCCAGAGACTTAATCAGTTAAACTTCGCTTATTATTCTATGAATTGTCGTAGTTACATTGAACACGTGCCGCGTCTTTTCGGACTTGTTAATGAAGCTCCGTCTTTATTATTTGTCGCTGTAAGTTACCGGTTGATCGGACTGAAAATGCAGTTTTGCCTGAGTTTTAATTGGAACACCTCTGACACCATGTAAAGTTCGCAAATAACTATTACCGACTTCCTTTACTTGTGTAAATGAAGGTAAATGACAAGACTTGATATTTGTGATTGGCTTAGTTTGTTCTTGGAGTTGGCGAGTCTTGTGTTTGAGTTGAGATTTGTATTTTTCTCTGAGCAGAAGCAAGTTGTTTTCTTACTGAGATTGCAGAACTGAAGAGGGGTCCAGAAATATACGGAACCTCTCATAACGTTCAAAACTGGATACGTGGAATGAAGGAGGTTTTTTCCTTCTTCTGTTCAAGAACTTGATGATAATTATGAGATAATACGCTGTTGCTTATGTATGCTACCACAGATTACTCTTCTATTTGCAAGTTTTATAAAATTCCATTTAAGTTTCCAAGTATTTACTTGTTAGACACGTTACGAAAAGATACCTGAAAATTATCTATTAGTTTAATTTTGTCTTTGTATAAACAGGACCCAAACGGCTTGACAGCTTTCCACCAAACTGAGGTTATGGCAGAAGTACACAAAATTGTTGGACCATTTTGATTTGGAATTAATTTGCACAATTTTAACGTCCACTTGATTTAAGGATCTGAAGAACTTTTCACTTCTCTTCTGACCCTCTTGAAGATTTTGACAAAATTTGATCTGTGGTTCTTAAAGTTACATAACCATATTTCGGGCTTTGTAGTTGATTTCAAGGACCACTCTTACTTAATGACCCATTTGAACTTTTACGTACGTTTTTCGAGCCCTTCAACACACTTTCATAAAACTTTATACACTGAACTTAAATTTTTCGAGTATTCTGAGTGCAGGTGCAAATTTCAATTAAGTTAGACTAATTTAAGAGCACCTTAAACACTTAATTGGACTAGTATGATGGATCATCTCTATGCGGTGTCTCTAGTACACGATTATCAACACATGTGAGTTTATTTCAGTTTAATTGGTTCTAGGAACCAAATTATTTAAAGTCTTGAATGTATTTGGTCATGTCCGGCTATGTTCGCCTATAAACCTTAGAGAAATGCCTTGAATTAAAGTTTGGGCAATGTATTCAAGTCTTATAAGATGCATTTTGATATACTGACTAATATAATAATATTTATCAAAGTGTGCACCATCTAAAGCGCTGTCAAACTTCCTGATGTCACGTCCATCCGGTCGATCGACAAAAAACTGCATGTATCTGCACAGCATACGTAAAGTCTGCTTTATCCAGTTGGATAATTTGTTACTTTTTACAGCGTTTTGCAGTAGATACATTTCATTATACTGAAATTGACCATAAATTGTAATGCAACTAAAGGAAAGGCAAAGTATTTTATTCTTGTAAATATTGTGTCTAAATTGTTATAAAATGGGAATCTATATATTTCGCGTTCCTGGGAATGATATAAATGCAATGTATGTACAGATAAAAACAACATTTCTAGTTTTAAAGTTGTTACGCGAACCATTAGTGTCCCTGCCAGAGGTTTAAAATCACTTCATGCTTTGGAAAAAGAATGAACGTTTTGTATGATTAAAAACGCAAAAGCAGACAATGAAAGTTCCCAAGGCCATGGAATGTGAATTTGCCCCTGCATATAGACTCGAAATTGCACTGATGTTTCATTTCCCTTCACTTTTACTGTTGTGTTTTGTATTGGGTTGTACGTTCGTTGCTTTCGTGCTTAGGGGACGGTGTGTGTGAGTGAGGGGTGGTAGGGAATCTATAGTTATGAGTCACACAGTAAAATGGGATGCGAGAGGGTAGCTTATGTTTCGTGCTCCATAGGGATTTGGAATGGATTTGCGTTGGTTATCCATCCACGGCTACGCCAGCCTTAGCACGGCGTGTGTTTTGTTTCTGTACGTCAACCTACTTGGTCGAAGTAGGCAGTGTCTTTTACTACTTCAAGATATTTGGTGCACCGTATTATTACCTGAAATGGTTTGCACTTAATACAGATACAACTTTACAGCGTACTCCATTTCATTTTTCAGAAAGTTATATAAGGACACTGTGATTAACATCTTTTCTAACGCCTCTTCTACTTAATCAGTTTTATATTACAGACAATAAAGCATAAACTTCTTCGCGGCTTTGTTAAAAAAAAACTAGGAAAGTGTATTTCGTATCGGAATACACATAATATCCTCTCTCATTATCTGCGACGTGCATTTGGAGGAACTAAATCTGCCTTGTTCGATAATCCCCACTTTGGTCTATCTCACAACTTTCCTCATCCGACATTTTATCATCATAGGGTACGATACTTAGATCGTGCAAAATAGTACAACATACAAACTAAATTTTATTCAAATCTGTCCAGTGGTTCTCGAGTTGAATCGACTGAGCAGACAGATGTGACTCAGCCTGTAATGCGTCATCCCTCTCTGAACTAAGAAGCAGGTCAACCCCCGTGTAACAGAGTCCCCCATCCTTCTCCGTGACACTGAATTCAAGGTCACCATGGTTGCTAGGCCGCTGTTCAAGCCATTCGCTCAAAAGCTGTACAGGCGGGAAAAATAATGTATCCAGAAGCAGGATTTGTATTCGTTCGCGAGCACTACCTCGCATCGAAGTCTTTCAATACTGCTTCTGAAGCAATTAGCAGTGCCTGTCCTGACAAGTAAATATCGACTAAAACAACAGTATACAAACTGCTAACAAAATTTCGGGACGTAAATAGTGTTTGTTTTCGCGAACGTGATGTAAAGGTCTTCTGTAAGTTCTTCCTAACAAACTAGAACTAATAAAAAAGTTTTTTTGTCTTGTTATATTTGTACCACTAGCGTTTATATATAACGTTGTAGTTAAGAATTCGCTTTAAGTGAAACACCCTGTAGAAGGGATGCTGATCAGTATGGCTACATTCACGTGAAGGCGGCAATAATGCCTGTGTTAAATATGCCGGAGACAGTAGATCTTTCTTGCTTTTAATCTTAAAAGCGTTCTAGATATGATCCACTTTTAATTATATCAACCGGTATTAATGGAACGCAGCAAATATTCATTCTGTTATGGCCGTAGATGGCGTCGATGAGACAAAGAGCGTGGTGACGCGTGGGGAATTCATTGACACTGTGCACAGCTGACGGATGACACATCTTATCGATTGGATAAATAATCTATATTTGCTTACATTTAACTTTCCGATCATTGTGCGTGTCAACGATTGTCGCTAAATAAATTCTCAAGTTGATGCAGTGTCGTTAAATAACTTATAAACGAACACACCAAATAAAACTCAAACACAAATAACGTTTTCGTTCATTTAGCGTCTGGAGCACGCAACACTTTTGTGTAGATAAATGTGTACGTGCATCCTTGTTTCAGAACTGAATTATTAATCCTGTAAAAGTTTCTAACTCGTCATTATCCTTGCAGACCATTTTATAGAATTTCCACCTGTTAAGCGAAAATAGTGATAATTTTCTTACCATTAGCTTCATAGGGCAAGAACCACCCTCCGTTGGCGCCACAGATATTTGCGTGCATGAAGCATGTACAACTTCGTTTTTCAAGCAGTGGAGAACATTTACGTGACTCATTTAGCAGAAATTACCAGGAAAGTTATAGACGCGTTTACATAATTTATACTCTTCACCAGGAATTATTATAATAATCAAATCAAGGAAGATTCTATGGGCGAGGCATATAGCGCGCATGGGGATATGAAAAGTGCGTACAAAATGTTAGTATGAAAGTCTGAAGGGAACAGACTACTTACATAAGGCCCAAAATCCCTTGACAGCAAATGATCACTAACCAACCAGCATTGCTTATATATATTTGCCTCTCTACTTTAGTTTGACGTCTGAGACCGGAATATAGGACAGTAAGTGATTTCAAGTCTGGTTTGAAAGACTGGTGGAATGGGACTGTACGTGTAATGGAGGGCAATCTTAAGACAGATACGATACGTAGTTGTGGACTGGATGGAACGTGACGGGTTTTTCTGATGGTGGTGATAAAATTATAGTTTCGATAAGAATAAGACATTTATTTTTCAGGTGAATGTCATTTGCTGAGGTAAGTTTTGACATAACTGTGATGCAAAGTAGAGATGACCTTGAACAATAATAATTTTCGGTTTCACTCTAACGTTTTGGGTGTGTATTTACAAGGAATACATGGCATATACGAATTATAGTGAGGCAGAATTTTTTTCTTCAGACAGTTCGTCTGTCTTCGTTCCACCTTTCAAGATGAAACTAGGTAATAAGGATCTAATATAAGTAAGTAAAATTTGTTTCAGGCTGGCAGGACAAAAACGTGCACTTAAAAAAATGCAGGTCACACTAACTGATCTGTTATATATGTAACGCAACACGCTGAGAAATACTTCTGCTTGTGTGCTTAGTGTTTTCTTAACCGTGCCACAGCGGTATTTATAATTTCGAAGTTTGGTATCTGTGCTGTTGATTAAGTTACCAACAAATGGCTTTTTAATACATCAATAAAAATGAAATTGACAAATACGTGTACTCCACGCTGGAGTATGGATTCCGATTCCGCTATTCAGAACAATCAGATTCTCATTCAGACATATTTTTAATGGCTTTACCATGAGCTGTTTGTTGTTCTTTGATGCAGTACAGTTAGCTGTTTTAAATAGCTTAGACACCGTTGCTGGAGGAAATAAACATTTCACGAATTTAAAAGCTCTTTCCAAGTCCTTTAATTCTCCTCCTTGTGCTACTGGAAAGAAAGGTATAAGCCCTCACCCCCCCCCCCAATTCTTCTTTAAAATGTTCATGTTCATAAAAGGAAAAGTTTACTGTAGCTGCCTCCATTTTTATAATACTGTATTACTCATTTAAGAAAGTTATTTCTAAAAGTTTCTTTTTGAAGAACTTTTCTGCGTTCTCCAAGCGTGGTTATATAGGCTTACTGCTGTGTCTGAATCTGCAGAAGCAAAGTAACTGAGTAAAACTGGGCATCCAGGTGAGACTTAAGTCTTAACCCTACTTCATTGTATATTTTCCTATCTCAATGCAAACCTTTTGATTGTTATTGCAGGAAAGATGAATGAAGTTAAACTCAGAGTTAAAGACAGGTGAAGGGGTATTGACCCAAAGGTAAATCTCTACTGGTACAGTACATGACGTAGAGAGATGTAAATAGACACCTATTCAGAAAGCGGGATTTGAACCCACGATCCGTTTTCGAATGATCTAAGATCTCGTTCGGGCGCGTCGGATTTTTATTTTCGGAAATGAAGCGGTCCTTTTAAGTTATAATTAACAGACGAAGAACGTGAATGCTATGGAAAATTAGACACATTCTGATAATGCTCCCCTATTATATCAGTGTCATCGTAATCAACTTCATCTAGCCGTCAGGGAATTATATCAGCCGTTGACACGTTCCGACGTCAGTCGTCCAAAAGTACCTTCATATTTTATCCCACTTTTTTATTTCACGCTGTTTGTAATTTTGTAATAGTTCGTATAGTCTGTCTGTATGCTATCAACATTGAGTCGTTACGTGTTCACAGAAATCATAATATCACGAAAAATTATAATTTGTTCCTGTTTAATTAATTTCCATGTTTATAACTCTCAGAAATGATTTCCATGAACGTTTGTCAAAAGCATTAATATGGTTGATAATATTAACCAAATTTATTACTATGTATAGGGGATGTCGAATATAAATTACTCTGAAGTTAAAGGGACCACAATTAAAATCCGAAGACTACATGGCGTCAAACCAAGCGCCTTTATAATCTGCCAGTAGGTGGGAACACTAGTGGAAATGTTTTATTATGATGTCAAATACTGTAATTGTATCTGCGGCTTTGTATTGGTATGAAACTTGACCATTTTCCTTAGGGAACTTTGATTGAAAGAATTCTAGTCTGTAAACCTTCGGACTCAGAATGCCTTTATAATGCAGATAAACAATTTCTCATTTTACGACTTTTGAGGGCAAATTTCGGTTTCAGTTATTCTCCGGATCTTAAGAGCATCGTTTTTACGCTTCTGGCCCCTATCTGCCATTCCCCATATAACTGTCGTCTTATTAATTTTCGGCACTTCTACCGTGAAGATTGGAGAAGTATGTTTCTCTTAAATATCGGCAACTTCTTCCATTAGTACACGGACTTAGAACCGTCGTGCTATCGCCCGGTAATTACACGGCATCATCTAAGAAAGAAAGATCGATTTTGGCTGTCGATTATTGCCACAAGATTGAGGACTAACATTTCATAACGCGAAGAACAAATACTCTTAAAGCTCAGATAACTAAATCATAAACCGACGTATTGCAAGTTACTTACAAGTGAATTTGGTCGTATCAGCGCGAAATATTTGAAATCTAATTAAACTGTCAACATTTGTCAGTTTCCTAGAGTTCACCTTTATTCTACATCCAAACACCCAGTTAAGATAACAGAACGCCATTTCAAATTACGCAAATCACCGTAACTGCAAATCGCCCCGAGACTTCGCACTAACCACCGACATAGTTAGTCCGTACGTCTAACTTTACGTACGTAGACTCCCCAACCCAAAAACCAAAACAGCCCAAAGTGGAACCCGGGTACTCCGAGTCAAAGGAATGAGGGACTTTAACAGAGGCTGGGCTGTCGAACGGTGGGGCACACACAAATCAGAGTTTATTACAACAAGGCAGAGCAAATAGTAACCGAAGCGGAAGGTGAAAACGGAGACAGTGAAGGACAAAAATACACAAGTAATGAACAGTGAACGAAAGACAAATCGGGCGAATAAAATAACGCAAATAGTAATAGTAATTGGGGATAACTTAGTTCACAGTTTCGTTTGTTGACAAATTTTTACGGCGTGACTGCTTCTTCACTTTTTATATTTTGAGGTAGGGGTACAGTTAGCTTCATTCATCGTAGAAACTTGTCTTGTATGGTGGAATATTAAAACAAACTGCAAGTTCTGATCGAAACATCTGTCTGTTGGTTTGCTACTGTATGGTGACTTTGAAGACATAACGCCTCTTGAAACTGAAGTCGATCAAGTCTGGACGCAACGTGAACTAATGTATCAACTGTTCGTACTTGAGAGGCACATTTCAAGTAGATTGCAGATATATTTTAACGTTTTTAAATCCAGTAAAATCTACTCCTTCTATAACGAAACCCACAAATGCCAGTTTTCACACGAGTACTTTAATTTTTCAGCGGCTTATCCACTACCCATACAATTAGACATTATTCTACTGAGATCTTGTTTAGAGAATTCAAATAAGTAATTTCTCAGCAGTACCTGTCACTCTCAGTGCATCTGTCCTTTGAGACAGGCTGCGTGTACCAGCTTTGTTGGTTACTGACTGTCGCTAGCCTCTTCGAGTTTAATTACACCTTGTTTTAATTTTCAATTTAAGCTTTTGGAGAGCTTGCGTTAGTTTTCTCGCTCCGGATACGAAATCAAATTGGATTTGCCCTCTCCTCCCACCCCCAACCCTGCGTGCCACGTCATCATGCTGTTTGGCCTGCAAACTAGATGTCTCCTTCTACCCACCCGGCCCCCTTGGTATACGCTTGGCGAAACCATTAAAACTCTAGTATTCTGACTGCTTGATATTATTATTCCATGCAAACAAGATCATTCACATTTTCATCCTTTCACTCTGATCCCTTTATCGTCTCCAATTAGGTGTAGCTTCTCCACCAATTAATTGGATTAATTTAGAACTATTAATAGGCAGTTCTATGAAGAGAGGGAGTATAATGTAATTATGGTTCAAACTTTGCATCCCCATGGTGGTAACAACTTATTCTGTACTGGTATACAGGATTTTAAACCTAAAAACCTAGACTTTTGTTTGAGGTCTTACAAGGAGGTTGCTGAGGATTCGTATTTTCCGAGAAACACAATTAGACGACAGAAAGGAGGTTGGTGTAGATGTAAACACAGAGAAAACTAAGTAGACTTACTTGCATCTTCATGTTTTGTCACCATAAAGCAGGGCAAAATCATGAAATAAAGATAGATACTAAGTACTTAGTGATGTGAAGAATTTTAAGTATTTTGGGACGACAGAAATAAACCAAAATTACAAACACGAAGGAATTAATAGTACAATAAATAATTAATCATTCATCATCTGTGGCTCTAGGACCCACACCTCTTGTCGCCTCTTTTGGACTTCTTGGACCGCCCTATTGCATTACCTTGTGGAATGACTGCAGTTGTATTGTTAGACAAATATCTTTTTCGGTCTGCCAAAATCTCCTGTTGTCCATCGTCTTGGAATGTACAATAATGTAACATAGTTTCGAAAGCAGGATTCTGCTTTCGTCTTCAAGTAAAAGGGGGGGGGGAAGAACGCCCATCTCTTGCGTTCCCTGGTTAAGCTAGCTCAACTGATAGGTTTTCTGTTTTCCTGCCTCTTTTTTGATGAAGATTGTATCATCGCCAGAAACCTTCATACATCGTCTCCTATTCTCATTGTTTAAAGTTGATGAACTTCGTAATATTCTATATGGAAAGTTGTTGAATCCATTGTCTTATATAGACAAATATTTTGTCATTTGTATTAAACATTCATTTTTATTCACACGATCTTGCATCGTCTTTAGCTAACTCCTTAATTCACAAGACAGTTCCTTGATTGGTACTCTAAGCAGACATCCTTCCCTGAATTTCGTTTAGATGTTGTAGTGTGTCAGACCAAGGAACAAGAAGAAGTATGCAGATTGTGTTGAATAGGTGTGCTCCGCCGAGCCACCGTTACTTTTTTCTAAGTAAGCGATTCCCTCAACAGATTGCACCACCTTCAGGTTGAACTGCCATTTTACACGTATTTAATGTTTCCTACAGAAGCAAGGTCCCTACAATCAAGATTTTCTCGGTTGTTGCGTCTTGTAGACTGGTAGACGTTTATCGACGTTTTAGAGTTTCTTGCTACCCGGATCTTTAGGGCTGTTCATGGAGGCAGCACGTATCTCTGAAACTACGGTGAATTTCTACCAGACCACATGAGACAGCCGTCATCATACTCGCCTCTGCGAAAACCCGAAATATTAGTTATTTATGGTTTATTTAATGACGCCGTAGAGTAGTTCAGACGAATATTTTGTATATGATTCCCACAAAGGGTGCTGGGTTCGACCTATGCTTATGGTTATGTAACATGCCCTACTTGTTGCAGAACCAATTTATCACTCCACTACTTTCGTTGCTTTTTTATGATTTACTGAAAGGAAAACGCTGTCAATCATAATCTTGGTGATATGGGATTATATATCGGAATATCGTGATCGCTTACGCCGACTTGCAATGAAAGGAAATGTGCCACTTGTTACAGCACGTGGACCTTCTTGGAGCTGGGGTAAGCTGCACAAAAACACATAAGCTATTCTTATCAAGCTTTCGCAGTGTTTAAATTTGACTTTCAGAAACCGACGAATAAAATTCGATATCGGAGGTATTTAATAAAGTTTGTGGGGTGAACGTAAGTCTGCTTTAGTATCTGTTTTAAATTAAATTCAAATGGGACGTGAGAATCAAGTAGAGATCTTATTGAAACTTTTTATTTTAGAGATTTTCCGAGTACATATAGAGGTACATGTTACGAATTACTAAGAAAACAGACCGATATTTGACAAACGAATATGCAATTTTAATCATCTAAGCTTGACATCAATATAGATGCAAATTCGCAATTTGTAAATGCAGCATGTGGGTCTATAGATTTTCATAGTGATGAAGATATGGTTTGTGGTATTTTAGGTTATGACGCTGTGTGATGTATGTGATTACTGACGTTTCGGAAAAACCTTTGCTCCCATGTACCCTGGTGGCGATAGATTCCACTGAAACATTGGTAATCGCCGAGAACACTACACGGCATCATAGCCCAGAAGACGGCAATATAAATATAAATATTAGGCCTTCCAGTAGTCTTTCATATGAATTCCCGTACTTACAGGCAACTTCTCCATGTTTCAATTCACCGCGGAGTGGCAGTACATTTCTCTTTTGAATCACGTAGTGTTAGAAGCCCAGAAATGTGGTACGTCATTTCAGATTTAAAAGCACCGTAGTTTAATTCTTTACAGTTCGAAGTTTCCTCTACGTCACAATTAATATTATCAAGAAACGACAACGACGCCTGACGAGAAAAGAAAGTGGAAAGGCTGGATGGAATGAAGAGTAATGAAAAATTAATATGTAAACGGCACACGGCCATAATCTGTCTTCCCTGCTTTATCCTTGGAGAGATGAGCGGTGCCCCCTCTTGAGCAGCGTCCATACAGTCGAGTGCACTGGGGAGATGGGCGAAAGTTGGTTCTGTAAGTTGTATACTTCCCTCCCGAGTCTTACGGAAACACAAGACAAGGATCTTGTATCTATCCCTTTGAATGATATGCATTAAACAAGTTCTAGCTTCTTTCCAGCATTTTTCGAGATTTGCTGTCGTCCTTCTTGGTATTTGGTAGTGTTTCTTTTTGGAATTCTGCATAAATGTTAGAGGTGATGTGCAAATGTACGTGGCTGTAACTTTAAAACTCAAAACATGCCACTTCTGAACGAATTCGTAATTTTTATAAGCTTTCCGAAGCAGGCTGGCTGGATGGCGTTGTCTGGCCCTAACACTTCATGTCTGAATCTTAAATATGTATTTCTCAAGTCCCTTTTAAGAGACAAGACCTCTCTGTACATATATATTTTATTCATGTAACAGAAAGAAGTTGTTCTGCACACCTTATGTAACTTAACCTATAAAGAAGTTTGAATAGAAATTTTTCTTCTATCAAGTTTTCTTTTTTAAGCAACAAGACAAACTTTATTAGGGATTTTTGAAAATACATTTTCTTTTGATCGATGTAAAACTAAGTAGAAGTTACACTTGAGGATTGATGTAGTATAAAATTCTTAAGGATGGGAAACTTTCTGATACAAGCCCAACTTTTTATTTTTAAAGCGTTTTGCTTTGAAGGTTGTGGTATCAACATTACTTTACCATTAGCCTTAGTACTTTCTACTCTTTAGAAGCCCAGAAATGTGGTACGTCATTTCAGATTTAAAAGCACCGTAGTTTAATTCTTTACAGTTCGAAGTTTCCTCTACGTCACAATTAATATTATCAAGAAACGACAACGACGCCTGACGAGAAAAGAAAGTGGAAAGGCTGGATGGAATGAAGAGTAATGAAAAATTAATATGTAAACGGCACACGGCCATAATCTGTCTTCCCTGCTTTATCCTTGGAGAGATGAGCGGTGCCCCCTCTTGAGCAGCGTCCATACAGTCGAGTGCACTGGGGAGATGGGCGAAAGTTGGTTCTGTAAGTTGTATACTTCCCTCCCGAGTCTTACGGAAACACAAGACAAGGATCTTGTATCTATCCCTTTGAATGATATGCATTAAACAAGTTCTAGCTTCTTTCCAGCATTTTTCGAGATTTGCTGTCGTCCTTCTTGGTATTTGGTAGTGTTTCTTTTTGGAATTCTGCATAAATGTTAGAGGTGATGTGCAAATGTACGTGGCTGTAACTTTAAAACTCAAAACATGCCACTTCTGAACGAATTCGTAATTTTTATAAGCTTTCCGAAGCAGGCTGGCTGGATGGCGTTGTCTGGCCCTAACACTTCATGTCTGAATCTTAAATATGTATTTCTCAAGTCCCTTTTAAGAGACAAGACCTCTCTGTACATATATATTTTATTCATGTAACAGAAAGAAGTTGTTCTGCACACCTTATGTAACTTAACCTATAAAGAAGTTTGAATAGAAATTTTTCTTCTATCAAGTTTTCTTTTTTAAGCAACAAGACAAACTTTATTAGGGATTTTTGAAAATACATTTTCTTTTGATCGATGTAAAACTAAGTAGAAGTTACACTTGAGGATTGATGTAGTATAAAATTCTTAAGGATGGGAAACTTTCTGATACAAGCCCAACTTTTTATTTTTAAAGCGTTTTGCTTTGAAGGTTGTGGTATCAACATTACTTTACCATTAGCCTTAGTACTTTCTACTCTCCTTGGAATTACAAGTTTTTTTTTTTTTGTTCCTGTCTATATCCCGTGATCTCGCTTCTACCGTTTCAGAAGAACATGTCATCTGCATCTGCAGGACTGGCGTATAATTGACGACAGATGTTAAAACGAGATTGACTACCACGCAATAATTATGTTAGTGGAACTACCCTCGTTAAGGAAAGTGGTGGACATTAGCTGCAGACATTACACCTGTAAGGAACAAGAAGCTCTGTGGACTAGGAAATGAAGTAGCAGACAGAAAAAAGGATAACAAAATGAAGGAACGGAAACTGAAGTGGACGTAGACAAGACAGAGTGAGGAGAAGGAGGACAGAAGGAAATTCGGAGGAATCGCTCTGACGACCTGGTCGTAGATGGATTAAAAATTGATTTTTGAGGAATAGGTTGTGAAGGTGTCGACTGGATTCATCTGGCTAATGGTAGGAGCCATCGGTGGGCTGTTGTGAACACGGTAATGAACCTTCGGAGAAGGGAATTTATAGTCTAGCTGAGTGTACTATTAACGTTTCAAGAAGAATCGTGCAGGAACCGACGAAGTAGATACTGAAGAAAAATGAAGACGAAAAGGAAGGACCTAGAAGAGAAGAGAATAAAGTAGAAAAGGAAGGAGGATGAAATTGTGTAGTCGCAAAAGGAAGTCAGTGGGAGAAGAGAGATAAGAAACTTAAGTGAAGCAGACGACGGATTATAAGGAGAAATATGGAAAGGGAAATAGAGTACACGAAGACTCATAAGGCAGAGAAAATGAGGCGGAGAAGAACGAGGAGGATAATAATTGTAAAGGTGTCAATGACTTATCGGTAATGAACTAAGGTAAAGTCCCAGGAAATAATATATAGTCTACGCGTCCTTCCACGTCTGGTGAGGATAGAAATTCTACGCCCTAACTGCTGGTCGTGTAGAAACAAACCCGATGTGCCTGAGTACACTTCACCCTATCTAATCTATCTAGGAACCGTAAGAGCTTGTCAAGCGCAGGTCTTGCTCCCCGCGGTGCTTCTGCTTGGCGACCCCATACCATCGGCAATTCAAATTGTTCCTTCGAACATAGTAGTCGATCACGCATCATTCTAAAGATCTGTGACTTCTTTCTGGATCTTTACGCTGTTCCTCTAAGATACCGGTTCGTTCCCTGTGGGCATCTGATGGACTGAGCAGAGCAGCACTGGAGAAGATCTTATGGGATGAAATATCCGGTTATCCCGGTGCCGAGTATGAAGATGGCGGTCTTCTGGGATGTTGCATTGGTAGCGAGGTGCCTGCACACTGTGGCAGCTTACTAACTTTTAACCTACACTTCAGTTTATCTGCTTACAGTGAATAGGCCTTTGGCCTCCTTTGGAAACAGAAATTGTTCTTAGATGAAGTGTTCTTTAGACCAGTGGTATTCAACCTGGGGTACGCGAAGACATCTTAGGGGATACGTGAAATTTAAATATATATATATTATTTTATGATAAACACTGAATAATCAGGGCCAGATTTAGGGTTAGCAGCAGGAGAACCGGACGTAAGGACATTCGATTTGGGAGATTATATACTATATATTACTTGAATTATATACCAACAACTTTGGGGGTACAAAGTTGAAGAGAAATATCTGGGGGTACGCGAACAAAAAAGGTTGAATACCACTGCTTTAGACAATCGGTAGGAATCGTTGATTGGGTGGTACTTATCCTCAGAAGATAACTCAGGAACGCGTAGGAAGTCTTCGGCATGATACGAGTCGCAATGGTGATTCGAACACGCGATCCCAACATACGGGCTACTCCAGACAGAGCTTACCTTTATTGAAGAGTAAAAATTATGGAACTTGTGCCTCGCAAAGAGTTTAACGAGTTTATTTGGCCTAAAGCATTTCTTTCAATTTTATTTGAGCGTAGAAATTATTCGATGAATGCTATATTTGAGTCAGAGTGGAGTAAAGATTTTTTTCTGACGTCAGTTAGCGGTAAATACAGCGAAACTGAGTTCTAAGAATTCTCATTTGATAGACGTGAATATCATTAATTCCGCTGTACAAATACTGAATTCTCTGAACTCAGGAAAATCTGCACTAATCGATGTTAGTATCTCTAATGAAATTGAACTATGCAACAGTAGTAGTTAATAGATGTTTAGTGTCAGTACCATCCTAGCAATTCCCACTGAAGGTTTGTTAAAATGGAGACGCGCAAGTTTTATTATTCGGAATTGCTAAGTATGTCGGCGTTTAAAAAACACGAGACCATCAAACGAAGTTACATCTTGTTATAAACAGATTCAAGGAAGACAGAACGCAGTTAAATGTGGTTTAATTAGTGTGCAAGGAAAATAACGAAATTGAAAAAAGTAAAGGAGCACAGAAAGAAACGGAGAACGAATGATAAATTAATGAATAAAAAACAAGAAAAAATAACAGAGGAGCAAAGCAACTGATAACAAGTTAGGAAATTTACTCAAGTGTGACAACTGTGTCGCGTTCTTACTTTGTCAAGAGAAATTCTAGAGAAATACTGTTCATGGCGTCGTAATTACGGAAGGTAAAACAGTAGTAATAGAATGTTTTATTCGCCTTTACATCTTAGTTTTTGCGACAGCAGCTAGAGTCAGGGATAATTACGGGTGGAGGACTATGGGAAATGTCTGGTTGGGCGCTGATGCCATCATTCACGATGACTTTACGGGGCGATGACTAAAACTCTACAATATTAATTTTCATGAAAATACGTCGTGCCGTTCTATGCATACAGACAAACAAAACGGTTGAAATAGGTGGCCCGCATGTCAAAGATGTCAGCAGACATTAACAGTACGACATGCTCAATAGAAGCAGGAACGTGAAATATTATGGGGTTAGAAGTTATTGGACTCTTCTGCCAGTCTGCTATCGTGCAGGGTTATCATATCTTCTGGGTTGACGCGCCGTGTAGTCTGGTAGACGTTTACCGATGTCTCGGGGATACTTGTTGCCTACATCATCAAGGTTTATCGCCCTGAAACCAGACTAGACGGCGCAACATCCCGGAAGACAGCCATCTTTATATTCGCCGCCGTGGAAACCTGAAATCTCACTATAGTGCATTAGTCTTATCATACAGTTCTGTCAGACTTAAGATGTTAAAGAATATATTTTCCGACTATTGGTAACATGTGCGTGTAGGAGTATGAGAAATTTCTAGTCTTATCTGTTGAGGAAGGATTGTCTCTTATCTCGGACACTGCATTGTCTGCTCTAGCGCCAAAGCCCATCTCTGACTAATTATACAGCGGGAACTAGGACGGAATTTTATGCCGTGTTCCGTTGCAGCTACTTCTTGTTCAATTAGTGTCAAGAGCCGAGCGGAAATACTGTCCAGCTTTAACGCCGCTGCGGTTGCAGACGGGGTGAGAATGCCCAGAATTAATCTGGCTTGTTAACTTGCCAGCAAGGAAAATTGTCACACTTTTGCCGCGGGGGGCCCGTTCGTCAGTAACGCTCTTAAAGCTGGTAGCTTCGAGTCTGTTTATGTAGACTGAGACGTTAACGAGTTCCAAGAGTCTCGCATTTTTACAGGAATTATTTAATTTATTAACGGATCGATTATGCGGAGTCCTGACACGAATTTTGAACCAAATATTTGATTAGATCGAGAGATAATTTAAACCATTCCAATCGACACTATTGAAATATGTTTCCTTAAAATCAAATTTAAAATTGTTTTCCTGCCTTGTCTGGTTTAATTGGGCGGCCATTGCGACTTGTTACATGCCAGATGAATGCAAATGAGGGAGGAGGTTGTATTAGATCGACAGCAATGAAAATGAAATATTACATCTACTATGTAGAATGTGTGTGGGCTCCACTAAGTGTCCTGAAAAGGGTTCTAACAGGGTAAATGTGATAGAAGGAAAAAAAAGCAACTCGTTACGCCGAGGTGTGAAAATGCAGTCGTATACTCTTTTGTGACAGACACACAGTGGGCGGTAGCTTTATCATTCGTTTCGAACGCAATTTAGACGAACAGAAATATAAAATTAACGTGTGGGGTATGCAGGCCCAATGTTATGAAACAAGTAGAACATAAACTTAGCCGAAATCTGAATACTCATAGCTGGAATTCGAACCATAGACATGAGGCATTTCTTCCCCAGCCTGTCCACTCGGTCTATTCATACTTAACTCAGCAAGCAGCGCCATTAGCTATTACTCATAGTAGTGCTTCATTAAACAATACGGCGCAATACGTCAATCAAAATTCAATACACGGCATTAAATGCTGTATAAGAACGTGTGTCCAAGGAAATTTCTGGTTTCCAGCTCACTGTGGAACGACAAGAGGGTTCTTGTAGGGTGAGGAGAGTGAGTGATGGATGTGACGTCACAGAGTGACGACATGGCGTCTCAGCGTGTGTCAGCGCCGTCACTCCGCCCGTCTGGCCGGCGAACAACTGCCCCACTCGACGTGCTGAGGAAATAAATTTATGTTGTCGAGAGGCGGATTAGGCACTACATTAGTTGCATCTTTAATATTCTTCCGCTCGCTCTACTGCGCACAAATACACCAACTGCAACTTACTCTTCGCCTACATTCCAAACCCAAACGCAAACCCCATAACTGAAAGACGCCGTTACTTCTAGAGAAGTAGAAAGAAGAATAAGAAGAATAACATGCTGTCATGGCGAGTCCTGAATACTCTCTCACTTCTACTAAATCTGCTTCGTATTTGACTGTGGGCGTAGAGTTTCAAAGAAAGTTATTCTTACTGGAATCTCGTGGTTTTTCACGAGCGCTCTAGGGAAGGTACGGACTGAAACTTATTCATGCCGTGTTTGTTCATGTGTATGAAGATTTTGTTTTACATAAGAGAACTTTGTTGGTAAAGATGAGCGTAAAGAATGGTTCATCTTGCTTTTTCCTCGTGTTACTTCATTTTAGCAGGAATTGGTCAGAATGTCACAAAATAATGATGACTGCCTTCCGAGATGTTGTGCCGTGTAATTATTCAAATTCTGAAGGTTACTTATGACACGTTACTGGCGGTGACGTGTGCAGGTCAATCAGGGAAATAGATGCAACGTGGTGCCAACGGCAACAGTGTTATCTGATGTGCTTGTTGCCCCAGCAATAAACTCGTTTATATTGTTGTTGAAAAACTAACAGACACACATGTAAGGGTCTATAGGATCTTTTTCGCTCACAGTAGACCAAGAAGAACACCTATAAACTCGGATGTCGATCTTGCATTGTTCCCAAGCGCGGGATTCGAAATCGTGATCCCTCAGTTGATCGGTCGGCCTCGCGGACGCTTTGATCAGCGTCAAGTCCGACTTGAGTTTGGATTTATTTTTAGTCTTTCTATGTAACTAATGATTTGTTTTTACAGTTTTCATTTAATAAATCCAGCAGACATATAGCACTGATCCGAGGTGAGATTGAGGAGTTCTTGTTGACGCAATACCTTTAAGGACTGTAAAAGTTAGAACAAAAACATCTTGATATTGTAGCGCTGTTCAGATTTATGATCTTCATACCGTACACAAAACTTTGTCAGGGGTTTTCGCACTGTGTAATTTATCTTGGCCCAGTCGCATTTGTCCTTCGTTTTGTCAGTTGCCACGCGTCTCAGTGGATGGAGGAAAATTTCTCCTTGTATTGTTTTCGCAGCATACAAAAGAAAACGGACAAGCTAATATTATTCTTTCAGGAATAAAATTATTAATGTCTGAACATTAAATGCATTAGCATGGAGTGAGAATCTCAGGTCTTTAAACATATGTTCTCCGATTTCCTGTGACATTGCTAGACATGTGATTTGATACACATCCGAAACTTTTCTTCAAGGCGTAAGAACTTCTTAATTTTATGAAGCTAATAGTCTATCAGCTGTTCAAGAAACTCGCCGCCTCTCAGTTAACACTATGTTAAACTTAGCCTGCTCTTGCCCTCACTATCTTTTAAAGAAAACATTTCTCTCTGATGCATCCGTGGTAGGTGGGGCGTACTAAGTCAAACAAATGCAGGCACTAGTTAGATAAATCTTCATCGCATGGGGATACGTAAATTTCACCTGCAGTGACCAGTTTTTATGTACATGTTAGGGGATGACGTCGATTTACAGTACTTACTTACGCGTTGTTTTACTTTTGTTGCAGTTTCTGGTTGTGTGAAGCAATAAATTTTGGGTTTTTGTTGCTACATTAAACAGATGGGAGGTCAGAAATTGTTTCGCCCTTTTTGTGCGTTCTTTCTGCTCAGAACGCCAACTGCATGGTCATTACAGTGTCTCCTCTTGATCGTACTTTGTCTCCTTTTGTCTTTACACTAATTCTGTGATGTCAGTCATTTGGTCCTGTAGTCGAATGTGCATAAATCTAACAACTCCATACGACAGTCCTTGAGAATCTAAAAGTCGCTTTGCTTCTTAAGATATTCAATATCGAAAGGTTTGTTACTGTGTCCACAACAGTTTGTAATGTGTATAAAATCCAATATTGTATAAAATTCCTAGGTAACATCAAAATGCCTTATGAGACTACGCACAATATGAAAGACTTATTTAAGAATTGCCCAGGCTTTCTCGAGGCTACAGTAACGAACATGATTCCTGCAGTATTGCAGCTTAGCAATTTTTAAAAATTTAGCTCTTTTCCTTGTCCTGATAGTGACTTGTAAACTTTAGAACCCATATATTTTACATTTTTCATGCAGCTTATAAATTGTTCATTCTGATACTTGACTCAGGCACTATAGACTTTGACATTAGTCAACAAACAGTGGTATTATAGGAAATGACATCACAGACAATGACACTGGCATAGAGAAACAAGTCTTTGTCTTTAGTCGATATTTACATTGTTTTATAAATATCATTAGAGCTGTCTCCAACTTTCGAGCTCTTTTCTACATCTTCAAATGCTATGTTCCGTTCAGATATTGCATTAATGCTGTATTTTTTTTTTATTAATTTTCCTATTGAAATACTATTTTGTGCAATGGGGACTTTAGTAGATACAAGCGGCTACAACCAGATTATATAATGCTTCAGATATGTGTAAACGTTACAATTTATTGAAATGTTCTCCTGCATAATGAAAATCAACCATGCGAACTACAATTCCACTGCTGTCTGGCGTTATTTCATACAACTGTCATGTTGAAATGGCGAGTCCGTTTCTTTTCCGTGTTGTAACTCAGGTAACGATAACAGTTGGACAAACTAACGCGCTGTATATCGTTTTACGGATTAACAAGCGGTGCAAATTGCCTTGGTCCAGACATGTGTTTTTTTTTCTTCCAGCGACTACTGCGTTGTGTACAGAACCTTCCGCCTCACTGCTGCATCGCGTTACGTCCGCACCACAAATTCTGTTTAGTATCATATACGTATGTTTGTGCGTTACAGACCATGAAATTTCTTTGTATTGAATCGAACAAGAGTGAAATGACTTTCTGTTTTGGTATGTAGGTTGAATGTGTTTAAATTTTACATTATATTTAATTTGATTTTCATCTGTGTCTGCCCTCATCATAACCGCTCAACATAAAGGAAAATGCCAGAAAGCCGTTGTGTTACTGTGTATAATCATGTTCAGATACGTAATTTACGTTGTTGTGACTGTGACATCGGGTGGCATTTTTGCAAAAATACCTTGCATGCCAGTGTTTCCTTTGAGACCGTTGTCGCATTTTCTAATTCCTCGGTTGATCTACCGGCGTCATCGCCCGCGATATGGCGCAAAGAACACCGTTGGAATTTTAGCGTAATCCAAAGCGTATAACCTTCCAGTCTTGTTTAATAACACTATATCAAGTAGCTTTTTTTTAAGGCGTCAGATCAGTCGGGGAAATTATGTCGCGGTCCATTGTAGGCTCTAAAGCACTGTTGCGATATGGAAACACACCTCGACAGAGTGTTATATTTATTTATTTGTAGTTTATATAACGACGCTGCCAGGAACTAAGAGAATTTAGCGTTGAATTACAGCATATTTAGTTAACCGTAAATTTGGAAGGGTCTGGAAGGAGGTGGTTGTGGCGTAATTTAAGGTACTGCGTACAAGATAGTCGGCCTCTGTGCTTGAGCTCCCGAACACGAAGCAGGAGACGTGACAATAAGACCGAAATTTTCGGTCTGACGGAGTATTCAACCGGTAGATATCTGGGTACGGTGTGTTAAGTTTTTGTGAACATACTGTAATTAGAGCAGAAATAAAGTGACAGGCGTTGATGTGTGGTTTTGTCGATCACGTCATCATAACTGCGTTACCTTCTGAAGACGAAGCACATCGAAATAACGAGCATTTATCCCGTACCTCAACACTTCGCCAACTGGTTGAAGAAAATAATCGCTTTTTGTAGTAAGAAAGCGTGCAGGTTGGGACTCACAGTTAACTGCTAGGCTCTATAGGTTTAATTTAAATTCGCCTTTCGAGTGACATGTAGACTATACGGCGTACAGGGTTGTCGGAGAAGATGCCGTTCCTGCAGGCGAACTCGTTGGACAGGAATCACGACGCTGCCTGATCTGACAAGTCACAGCGTACAAGAGTAGATTGCGTGTGGTAGTTAATATAAGATTATATATACACATACGTATGTGTGTATGTCTGTCAAACCAGTCGACCGCGAAGTTCAACAAATTACTTCTTGTAATGGAACCAGAATATTCGTCACTGTCATCAGACACCGTCTTGTGACAGCTCTCAGATATACAGCACCTGCGTGAGTCCAGGTTGTGTGTCTGTGTCTGCTGCATGCCACATCACTAAGGGGTGTGGGGGGGTCGATGGCCCTATTTCCTTTCCGTGCAAAACAGAGCTGTCCAAATGGAAGTCGTCAGTGTGATAGCCTGGTTTGAGTGCTGTGCGGATACTTGACTTAAATACCCTGAAAAACAATTGAAACTTCATTAGGATGACCCGAAAGACGAAAAAAGACAGTTTGTGTGTTTTTGTTGTCGTTTCAAACTGTGCAGTACAAATTAATTTGTGCTTTGTATCTTAAAGCAGTTATCTGAATATATTTTAAGTTGCTATTAAGTGGTATATGACATTTAGGGTTGCATTATGAGGAACTTCATGATTTGTGCTCGTCGCCAAATATTATTAAAGCAGTCTGTCTGTGTGTCTGACCAGAGTTCCTGTGGACAAACACATACAATGGATCACCTCCTGGCTTGCCCCATCTTAGATTCTCCCTGCACAAGCGAAGATTTGGCTACATGTACAGACACTGCCATTCTTCATGCCCGATATTGGATTCAAATATAGTTCTGTATAGGTTGTAAATTTACCTTTATATTTATTCCATATTAAATTTTAAACCACCTCTTTTTTATCTCTATGTTATTAATATTATTCTATTTAATGAGTTTTACTTTGAATGGTGTGTATTTGGATACGAAATAAATAAAGTAATTAATTAAAGCAGTCAAGTCTAAGAGTATGAGATAGGTAGGGTGTGTAGCACTGTTTGGAGAGATGAAATGCAGACACATTGTTTTAATGAAGAATGTAGAAAAGAGATCACTTAGAATACCTAGTTTTAGATAGATGGATGATATTAAAATGAGTGAAAGTATGGACTGAATTCGTCTGTCTCTGGATAAGAACCAATGGTGTATCTCTTATGAACTTGGATAGAATTTTCGGGTGTCATAACAGACTCAGAATGACTGTTAGGCTCTTAAGAGGGACTTTTGCTGCTGGGGTTGGTATGTCTTGGTGTTTTGTCCGCTTGAGAGCTGTATGTCCCGCCAGTTTTACTCATATTTCTTTAATCGCCCTGAGAAACTTACAGCCTAAAAACATATGCGAACAGTGATCATCGCTACGGAACTTACGATACAGCGCCATCGAATGACATAAGAAATGTAAATGTTAAGTTGATTGCCGTTAACTGGCTCGCGTCTTACGGCCAGTTAAGTTGTTCTTGACGATTTAGCGTATAGAATTGAAACGAGTCTTGTAACTCGCTCGATCGTAACTGTTTATGGACCATCTAACAGTTTGTACTGCCATCTGCACAGAGTTTGATAGCCCTGGTGTGTACGCATATGTAGGTATGGAGAGATTATTGTTTTGTCTGTCTGTCTGTGCGATGTCGGCCAAACGCCGTGACAAAAGTGTCGCTGTCTTCGCACTCTGATGATTTCATTAAAGCTGTGTATATCGTCGGGTGTGGAGGTTTTTATGCCCATTAGAGCGACAAGTTTGTGCTTTCTGAGCAAGTCGTCACATCCCCTACGGTTGTCGGTTTGTGCTCTGTAATGACCTCAACTAGTGGGAACCAGGACAGTTTTTTTTATAATCCGCTTACTACTTTTGTATTGCAGCGTGGATTTTCTTCAAACAATGAATACTCGTTGCGTTCTGCTACAGCTGTGCAACGATAATCATATTGAATTTTCGCCGAAGTACTCGTCCTTCGCCATGTGCGTTTTAGTATAATGTACTGAAATAATCAAATTGCTTTTGCTTCGCGTTGTTACCGAATGCATGCAATTACGTATATAATGCATTTATTTTAACATGTACATGTAGACAAGGGTTGGGCGGTAGCTTGGATCATTGGAAGCTTGGTTGGTTGGTGATCATTTGCTGTTAAGGAATTTTGGGCGTCAGGTAATATTCTGAATTACTTTACTTCTCTTTAATTCGTTTATTGAATTGTCTATAAAGTATATTTCCCAACACCGGCTTATATTCCTCTAATAGCAAATAACAACATGGGAGGTAATGATGAATAATATTTTTCTGTGTCAACGAAATATGATTTTTGCAGTTTGATACAGTTAATACATTTCTGTGGTAAGTCATAAACACATAGCAGTCTGTTGTTTAACACTCTTGTTTTGTATAGCGTCTCGGGTTGAAATCTGACCTAAGTGAGGATTTTTGTTGGATTCCATAGTCTCTCCAAGAAAACGCAGGACAGTGCCTGAAATTAGGCCACGACCAGTTCGTTTCATATCTCCAAATTTTACGGAACATAATCTGATAAATTAAACGCATCGTTAAATATAGCAGGAATTTAGAAGTACATGGCATATTACATTGAAGACTTTTAACTACGCCGCTCCAACGACGAGTACTTTTTGATGCTTCGTAGTCTCCATTGTTCACGCATTATTGGATAGTCACGCTTTGATAGTCACTCGTCATGCAATAAACGTTACAGCAGCCATAAAGAATTTTATGCGATGTTTTATTACCTTTCTCAGCATTTCCTGATTGCAGGAGTTGACAATGCAGATGTATAGGAACACGGTTCAGGATAGGACAAACGACTACTGCAGGATTAATTTAAAATAACCGCTTTGCAAATTTTCGTCTTCTGTCAACTTCTCTCGAACGGCTTTTGTAATATCAGTTTCTCTACATGTTTCGCCCTTATGAGC
>NW_019060737.1:88404-105873 GCF_000696155.1 Zootermopsis nevadensis | reverse complement strand
CTCTTCCGAAACGTCAGTCACCTTCGAAGACACTGCACGGTGCATTATCCCAGAAGGCTATCGTCTTCATTCTCACCACCCTGACAATTTGAAATTTTTCTTAAAACATTTGCTAATAAGTAAAAATGTGTTGTGAATCCTGAATTTCCCTCACTTAGTACGTTTTAAATGAAAATATATTTACTGATAGCTGCCTCGGGTAGATGAAACCTCACTGTTTACCATATTATATGCACAGAACAAAAAAGTAATTGTGACTAGTCTCAGATGAGAATTCGTGCTAAACAAGGCTTGTGTTATCACAACACGTGTAGTACTGATATGCATATATCATGATTTGTTTGATGTAATAAGACATTCATGCATTAGCATTAAGAAAGCAGGGGGGCTGGACTGAAATCTTGTTTTACGTTAAGGCATTAGCCCAATTTCCGACTGCAGTGATGGCGAAAGCAAAGTTAAATACCACAAGATTACGCTGTTTAATATTACAGAGTGCAGTAAGTGCTAAACTCCTCTTTAATTCCCATCACTTTATAATTGAATTAAAGGCTTCGCACGGCCTTAGAGTTGCAGAGCGTTACCTGCTTCGGAGTCCTCCCGAAGTAATTCCATGTGATAAGTAAGGTTAGGTTTTCAACGATTCTTAAGTTACAAAAGCGCGTTATTCCATCGGATTGTCAGCCCAGGAGGTCACGAGAAGAAAAGCAGTTTTTGTTTATTTGTTTGTTTGTAGGACTACGGAATTGGTGTGGTACTGCTATGCTCGTGTATTTTGTCACCTGTGAATAAAATTTACGTGTTCTTCTAAGATGAACTTGTAAAAAGGAGAGGAAAATTTGCTTGAAGTGAAGTCAAAATATGGGTAACCCGGGCGACATAATAGCATATCAAGTTGACTGAAATTAAGCTGTGCTCAATTGAAATAAACTTAATGTATTTTATTAAAAATTAATACAATTTGTTGTTATTAGAGAGAAACAGGGTTCTGGGGAGAATAATTAAACCTAAACCGGATGAAGTAACAGGATATATTAATAAAAATTATTATTTGTACCATTAACCAATATTACTAAGAAGATAAAATCAAGGATTCTGAGCTGGGCCTTTTATAAAGTACACGCGGGAGAGATTATAAATGCAAAACAAAATATCCGTTGAAATAGCTGAAGGGGAAAATACCAGTCGGAAGATCTGAACATTGTTATGAGGACATTATTAAAATAAATTTTGTGGTAATGAGGTAAGAGAGATTGTAGATAAGATACATCTGTCTTAGGACAAGTACTGGTGGCGGGTTCTTCGAGTTTTATTAAAAACTAGAGATGACATTGGATCTCTTCATACGTTAGCTGTAAGTCTGATGGATATAAATGTTTGGTTAAATTTATAGCTGCTTAATCGTGACAAGTAATCAGATTTTTGTGGTAGAAGCTAATTTAGAAGTATTTTTGTCGCAAACTAACTGTGACTCTTCGCATCTTTGCGTTAAGTTTATAATTTGTACTCTGCCATCCAAGATGTTTTTGAATAAATCCTGTGTATTGCAAAGCCCACACAATTAATTAATTAATTAATCAATCAGAAATTTCTAGGTTCCAGAGTACAGAACTGTGTGCTACCACAGAGAGGATACACAACACGTAGCACGTGACAGTTCCAGAGACAAGAGAGAACTTATTTCATCTGCCAGTGTGTATAACTGTACTGCAGCGACCTGAATAGATACGTTGTTTCATCTTATCGACCATTGAAGCGTCAGTCAATTGTCGTCATTACGTGATTAAATTCCAGGTCAATTTGTCTAATGACAAACCCCGTCCAAAGCAAAGTGTTCATTGCGGACGATTCGTTTGATAATATACAGATATCCATTGCAAGAAAGTAAAAGGACATTTTTCTGGTTTAAAAAGAGAAGTTGTTAACTGTCATAGCTCAGGCAGATAGTAATCGATTTCTCACTGTCCTTTATCTCTCAGTCACATACCGCGTAGGCACACAAAACACACACACACACACATGTTCCCGCGGGACAGCTTTGCTTTGCATTTTTACATACATAAGAACTCGCATATCGAAAGACTGTCTCTAGACTATTAAAAGAAAGAATAATTAGCTACAATAAATTCTCCTTCAGCTATGAATAACATTCAATATCTTGAAGTCACATTTATCTTAATTATAGACCAATCCATTTAGACGTAGCAGCACTAGTTAATATAAGAGGTTTATGGACTGTGATATGAATTCTTTACTAATTATTATTGTGAAATATTTATCAGCCATCTTACCCAAGTATTCTGTTGCTTTCCAAATAAATTATTGACAAAGGTATGCAGTTGAAGTTTTCCTGTGATGATTCGGTTTATTATAAAGTTTTAGCTCCTTTAGGCTGGTTACAGCCAAATTTCTCAAAAGTACCAGAAACTTTGTACAACATTGTGTACTAAGCTAGTTCCTGTTGGTCTCCGTTGATATGATGTGCAGGTGTAATACACAATTTGTGTCTTCTAAATTATTTGATGCGGTTTGTTTGTTCTGTAACTTTAACTTTGCTGAACAACGAAGCCAAAGTGAATTTTTCATAAGAAACTTGGCCAGGAATATAGGAGATTCGGGGTAAATACTTTGTGGGAAAGACAGGTATGAACGTGCAATAAACATCAAATATTTGCTACCTTTGATGTGGTTTTACCATCTACAGTCGCTTTATGTGGTTAATCATCCCACTGATGGATCTGCACCTACCTTTGTTATAATATGATATGCGTGGGATGAATGGATGAAATATCTGTCATTGTAAGCTAAGCTTAATCAAATTAACGAGTTGTTATTAATTTCGAAACCTACCCGGTTAGTAATAAATCGGAAGTACGTTGTAACGTGTGACTGGCTAAATGAAACCAGTAATTTGTTTCCTTATTTATTTAGTGAATTCAGAAAATAAATAACAGATATTTAGGCCTAAATATTTTCTTCAGATGAAGTAAATTCATTGGTTGATACCCGTAACTTTTCTCTTTGACAATTTTGAAATTACCAGAGTACTCTTTTATGTCATTGTTTCTGTAAATACGTAAAAAATTTATAAGTTTACTTTCAAATATGATAAATTTAACTTAAATGATAACATTGTCAGAATCCTAAAGAAACCATAAATTGTCCGTGGGAAACATGTAGAGGTACTGATTTTTAAAGCAGGCGATACATACGGATAGCATTGGACTTTAAAGGGGTGTGAACGAAAGTATTTGTACAAATAAATTTACATTTTAACAGTGACCTACATTGTCGTGTAATTATTTGTATTTTTTCAGTCGTTAGTTGTGATAGCCGTATTAATATTTAGTGAAGAGATTAAATTATAAGCCACTAGATGTCATCTCCATTTTCGTGTTACTTAATTTCTTTCATGTCCAGACATTCTTTCCCGACCAGAGTAGAGCATAGAATTATTTTATATCACTTGATAATCAGTCATGACCATTCTACGGACCCTACGATGATGAACTAATCATAAGGATTTTGCAACCTTATGGTCTACTTTTGGTGTAAATGACAAGCAAGGAGCACAGCTTGTACTAGAGGCTATTCATGAAAATGTTATAAAATTATAGGTGCCTTTTATAGCCTGCTGCAGAAAACGAGCATTGTCTCATGAAGTCTGATTTTTATGGGGATGTTCAAGACGATAAACACGGTTTATAGGTCCCGTTACCTGGTCGAATTAGTTGTCTTGTTCTATAGTATTTTAATGTGGCGTCTTTGATTACGAGACTTATAACACAATAAGAGTAGAGCGCGGTTGTGGACACAGACACACTTAAACGTGGATGAAAACTTATGGGTTTCTTGGTATAATTAATAACTGTTATCAGTTACATCATATTACATAGTGGTGAATGGTAGAATGATGATAAAATTAGGTTTTGGAAGGGAATGGTTATGGTATATTTTAAGATAATATGGATACTATGTCTGCGAGATATAACTGTACATTTAAAGGTTATATTTCCGACGTTTCCGAGATTTATACTGTCTTATAAGAAGAATGATTACCCATTTGGAATTACCCGTATTTGCAGGCCAAGTTCACGGGTCAGTGGGAATCAAATCGTATAATTACCACTGACGTTTTGACCTGTAATGTTATCGGAAATAGTAATTGAGTGTTCACTTTGCCTTGTAGAAGGAATCTCCCGAAACGTTGACAATACAGCCTAAAGCCACGTTGTGACGTCACACTGAAACTGGTCTCATGTCAGCATTGCACCGCTCAGAAATTCTGAAATATTACATATATTGAGGCACAGTCTCAGTATTCGCATTGTCTGGCTGAGGAAAGCCACGAAAACTCTCGAAAACTAGTCGTTGGCTGGGTATTAGTATGGATCAAAGACCTCCTGAATATAAAGCACGAGTGGATACAACTTTATTGTGATTCTGGTTAACTTCGGAATGTGTTACAGTCCATTCCGTAGCTCAACGGAAGATTTTATCTCGTATGAAAATCGCATTTTCTTTAAATCTGCAAACTATAACTCTCCAGTAATTTGATTTAGCGCGCATCCATGTGTTTCCATGGATACGACCAACAAGAAAAAAATATGTAGGACAAGGAAAAAACAAATGACGAGATATGACAGATGAACTCGCAGGCTTCGATTCTACTGACGAAGTGCTACAAGGAAGACATTTCCAATAACGTGTTTTGTAGACTGTCAGAAGGTATTTCTAACAGGGTAGAGTCAAACCCACGAATAACAGCACGAAATAACAATTTAAATTGGCAAAGACAAATTTTTTCTTCTCATAATATTAATAAAAGACTTTGAACTTCTAAGCCTGCTTTAACTTGTTACAAGTTTTCTTCTTGTCACCATATATTTGTATGTAATGTACTCAAACACTTTCATATTTTTGTTTCCAAAGCGTAACGAGCTTACTTTCATAAGATTCATAAGAGTTTAATGGTGGACACGATACGATGTTTCTGTGAAATGGCTTTGAAGTTTTGCTTACAGTCCTCATGTGGATGTATTGCTCGGAGCTACTTATCTTGATGCATGCTCGTTATTTTACAAATAAACTATATTTCTGTTTTCACTAGGGAATACGGTGTTCTAAATAAGTCCTATATGGTAACCATTGAGCCAGGCTTTTTCATACTGTTTCATCTGTGTGTATTTCAAACACAGATTTTCTTTAGTACTGTAATCCTGTAGGTTTATAACAGAATTTACGTTCGATTTTAAAGCGAATTTTAATATAACGAAACTGAAGATATTAATGCTACGTTATTTTAAATATGTACTACTGCCAATGATGGAAAACGACGAATGTAGTATACTCGTAATATGGGATTTCTACCATGAATATGATACTATATCGTATTTGTTTTAGTTTGGAATTTCCAATTCGTTTGTAAATGGCTGCTATAGACGAGCCTTTTTTATTTGCATTTCCTGTGTGTGGATTTATAACTATAACCCTACTGTATGAAAACTTGCATAAGGATTATGAAATATAAAGCAAGCCTGGTAAGGATATATTTTTATTATTGTTGAAATTAATTCTATACGCGTATTATTCTTTCTTCTTCTCGTAGCTTCACACATCCATTGGCATTGAGATCTTAATTTATCTTATTTTGTGGAATATGGGTGTGCAGAAAAAGAGGGTATTCTAAAGTCAATTGTGGTATTCTGGGTAGTAACGTAGTGTGGGCATTTTGGTGATACTAACGTTTCGGTGTAACTGCCTCCATCTTAAAGGAGCCTTTAAGATGTAGACAGCATGTTTCTTTGAAATGTAGATGCCTATACACACGACGTTATTGCCCAGGTGACCAAAATCGACAACTTTATCGAAGTGAGAATCTCAAGTCTCGTAAAGTACTATAAATTTCGCATAGTGGTGTCAGTGTAACAGCGAGTACTCGCGGACCGAGGGCGGCCTTTGACGTAACGATCAGAAGGTGGTGGGTAGCTTACAGAGATGATTTCTGATGATATGTTAGAGGGAGTTCGGTCGTGTTGGGATGACTGAACCCTGAAAATGGACCATAATTGTAAACCTTCGTACGGAAACACGGATATTATGCGTTGTTTGCCAGAACTACTTACAAGTTTGCATACTTAACCACCGCTGCAGAAATTCGATGTCAGGAAGCTTATAATTAAGGCTTCTTAACAGAAATTGTGTAACAAGATATCAGTAACTTAATTTGCTCATTAGTTAGTTCATCGCACGGAATGAACGGATCGTATTAAGGCGCATAAATGCTCACGTAGTTGCTGCTAAGATAATGTGAAATCATATTTGTGGAAGTTATTCTTAAAGTAAAGGGAAGATTTTCATCTGAGTTTACGGAAATAGCGCTTAGAGTACATAGGAATGAAACATTTCTAAAGATGAAACTATACAAAAAAGTTAAGGTGCAATAAGATGCCGGAAGTCCGAAAGCAGTGGCAGATTATCTGCGTTGATTGGCGGATTTTACGCTGTTTTGGTAATGGAGACTGTTTACTGTATTAATGATTAGTGTGAGCTAAACCTGCAACTTGTCCACAGAAATCAAAGTCCGCGTTCCTTATAATTGATTATTCATTAATCATCGTAACACTCGATGCTACAGGCTATATATATAGTCTGAGCTACTAACAGCTTCGTTAAATAAATAAAGAATAGGACATCAGTTGGCTGTCGCAGTAAGTTGGTTGCATTCGTCATGTCTGCTTTATAGCTGGGACCCTTCACCAGGAAGAGAAGCTGGGATTGGAACAGAATCCATTCGGATACCAAGGTGTT
Source organism: Zootermopsis nevadensis (assembly GCF_000696155.1). The sequence goes on along the minus strand of NW_019060737.1, from coordinate 99,063 downwards.
TTGTGTAGCAAACTGTTCACTGTGTAGCTTAACTTTAAACACTGGGTGTCATTCGATACTTCTACTAATGCCCCGATGTTGCTAGCATTAGATCGTGTTTCTCTATTTGACTTTGCTTCTCTGCTACATCTGTTTGAGAAGATGTCGGACGATGGTCTGTTAGAATTGTAGAGGAAGATGTCGATTATAGAATTTTAAAAGTTTTCTATTTCTTTTATGCTATTTGCTGGAATTTACTTCGCCAGTAATCATAAATCAATGTCATGTCTAAACATAACCATATATATTTATGTACAAATTTAAATTATTTACTAGGCCCAGTTTAGATTCTAACCTACATTAACGCAGCATAATTTCCCTGTTTCTGTTGCTTCTGTGATTAAATAGGCACTGATTCTTCTAAACCTGTTTCCTTACTTATTACCTTAACTTTAACCTTATTACATGCTTATTTTCTCGACGTTTTCTGCCCACTGTTCCTTGTGAGTATTGCCGCGTGATTTTCGGAGCATTTGACTTTTTGTCAAATGATAGGAGATGAAGTGAGTGAGGAGAGTTTATTATTTGGATTCTGCAACATCGTAATGAAGACTTGGTCGTTACAAAGCTAGAGGACGATACCATTATTCGTATTTGCTTTGGGCGTATGAGGTAACACTGCAAAGTTTGCCGTTTTTCGAAGTATGTGTTATAGTGATGTCAAAGCGACCATGTGGTACTATTGTACTCTGTAATGCATAATTCAGCTGGGTCAGATTCAAAGAGACGGCATCGAAAATTAAATAGAGAACACGGCACGTTGTTCGTCACAAGTTAGTCATTAGTCTGTATTTACCTAGCGACATAATTACTAGGAGGATACTGACATAAAACCTTGTACTAAATAAGTATGTATGTGGCGCTGCTGAAGGGATTGCGATCTGTATACACCATTCAAGAGACTTAATGTCAAATTACCAGTGAATTCAGTAATTTCGAACGCATTTGTCTTCATCACACTGCGTAAGATTTCAAAATTTCTTTGTACGTCGTGTATCATCGGTTTCCTTCTTCATTTTTTAGCCTGATTTTATTCCTTACTGCTACTATAAAACATATGAAGTCAGAGGAAATAGACAATGTACTTTGGAGAACTAAGTACTTCTTGTTTTTAGTATTGAAACAATTTTGTAGTGAACGTAAATAGCAGAGTTGTCTCTTGTGTTTGATGATTATGCACCCAGAAGACGTATTGTGGAGTGGCTATACAGCTTCAAGCATTGCTGATCTCGGTGTTAAGAGGAGCTGAGTTGTAGTGAATGTAAAGTTGTCTCTGGATTACTGGTGACATAGCTGCACGCAGTTTTAACCTCTACAAGATATTGGCATGAATGATTAGCTTCACGTACAGACCGTTTTATTCCCGAGGTAGGAACCGCGGTACCCATTGTATAGGAGGTTAGGTCGGCCCCAGACGGTGGCGAAGAGAAAAATCACGATTTGCCGGATATCGAATCTAGTGATGGTAATGGTAATAATAATGGGAATAATAGTGGTAGCTCTTTATTTGCAGTGGTCTAGCGGTTAGAACGCTGGCCTTGTAATCCTGGAGTCTCGGGCTCGATTCCCGGCGGTGCTCGAATTTATAACTTGTGTTGGGCAAGGCCGTGGTCTAGGCAACACGGAGTTTTCCTCCGATTTCTCCATGGCATCCCAACAATTACTCTATTCACACACAGAAGAAGGCAATGGCAAACACTTCTGGATCATCTGCCAAGAACGTATATGAACAGGTCCCAGTCCGAGAAAAGGATGGAAGGATCCTGTTCATATTGACCTGTCGCCAGACAGAACACTAAATAAATAATAAATAAATACACTACGTTAATCGTTGTGAGCTGTGTGAGGGCAGCGTTTGGGACGACCAGAAGCCGTAAACAAGATCGACCAAAAGTATCGACCACAATTGATGATGGCGTCACAAGGAGTTGCGAAATGTGAAAACACAACCTGCACTTAAGAAATACGTTCTCCCAGCACGTAATGGCGGAAGGTTTTTAACATGGGTTGTCAACCCATCGCCACATGGTTACATTCATATATTATTGTATCACTTTCTATGGTGGTGGTGATGATACAGTTGTCAGTCAGTTGTGTAAAAATAGTCACTTAATATTTTCTGAAATTCTTAAGTGTTGACTATAAATAGTTTGAGAGGACGGAACGCTTTGTTTATTCTAAATGCAATATTATAAATTGGCTGGAGGTGCTGAGAAGAACAAGAATAAATACACTGGAGATAACCGGAACATGGAATCGATCCAGGGATATTCTAAATTGTGTCCAGACGTCTTTGTGTCGAACGACGTCATCACTAGCAGCAGCAGTTGTTGCAGACCGACCATCAGGAAAGCTTTTGTGTTAGATGGCTACAGAAGCCCATAACAAAACGTCGTATTGGAGCTTGCTACGGCCGGGGAATGGTGAAGATGGTACATGAAAGCCTGTACAATAACAATTCAATAGGTATTGATTGTTATTGTGGCGTAACTGGCTTGTGAAAACCTTAATATATGTGCTCAGTAAGCTTCTAAACTACACTCACAATGGCTCATCAATAATTGATCTTAAAAACGTTTCCTGTCACCCAGTAGCTACACGAAAATAAGTGCAGTGTGTATAGTTTTACGCTCGCGGTTTTAATTTGGTATCATGAGAAATGTCACTATCCTATCCGCGGCTGAATTTCAAAACTTGCTGCCTACGTCGAAAGATATGCAGACTTACTACAGAACGTGATGCAAACCATAAACGTGGCCTCAAATAATTTTGACGCCAGGTTAACATTAAGAAGGGGAGTATTATACGTGGCTTTTCGTAGGTAGGCAACCTCGTGTATAACGAGGTCACTTTTATAGCCTACGTGTTCTTCATATTATTAATTTGTGAGTACAAAATAATATGGCAGTATACTGGGCCAAGACCATCCATGGATCTAAGTCACCAATTCTACGACACATAAAATAATTAAAAACAAATCATACCAGGAGCTTCGTGCGGCAGCAGCTGAATAATCCTGTCCACTCTTATTGCGCACGGGGTAGCACTATACTCGTGTTCTTCGCTCTTCTGTTATCGTCGGAGTACGTATTCACTTCATACACGTGTAAACGCCATGTTTAAACGTACAAAGAATATCTATGTATGTGACAGAGGATTTGACAGTACAAAGGTTGTCTGCAACAGTTGCGCTGAGTAATACCTGAGTTTGGTCTGTCGATCGTCCATGGAAATGAAACGGCTTCGGTAAACACGAACCGTTAAATTGCTAGAGGACGTTCGGTCTGTCTATCCATCCAGCCCACAGTTAACTTTGTTCACAGAGTGTGAAAAAATGGGTGTAGGTTTTTGTAAATTGAAACTGTTAAATTGCTGTTGTCCTACAGTTTTGTTGAAGCAGAGAGCGGATACGCTCATATTAATTTTCAGTTTACTTCTTGTTTCTCTAGTATAGGATTAAAAACGTTGAGGAGAGAGAATTGATTCTCTAAAGTTTTGTCACAATAGCTGATTTATGTGCGGATGTTATATTGGAAATTGTTTACGGAATTTTTCATATACATGACGTTTCGGGAGATGACTGTACTACAGTTTTCACGTGACCGGTTGTCATTATGACATAAAAGTTGACGGGAATTATTAAAGATCTTGTTTTGGAAAGTAACACGATTTGTTGCAGCATCGTCTTTGCAGATCACAATTAATAGCATTTCTTTATAGACTAAATTTAGTGTGAAAACGTCGTCACAGTGACCAACGTACCTACACAAAATCGACAGCTTATTTTCAGACTCCCACCAAATGCAGACTGTGCCAGACCCCGCCATATACGTCGCCATGGCCTAGTTTGAATTTCTTTCTACCAGAGTCGCTACCGTAAGAATTTAATTTTAATTTTCTTCCGTATATTACGATGTTTACTAAGTAAACTAACTCCGTGGAGCAAAATCCTTCTTGAGAATTTGATAATCAAGTACTTCTCCGCCTTGTCATGTTTACAGCAGCCTGGATAATTAGTTGAATTGTCTTTTCCATCGTAACAAAATAAATGTCGTCTTTTAAAATCACCCAGTTCACTAAGTATCAACATGAAATGGAATTACATACCGACAGAAGGAATATGTAGAAATAGACTAATCCATGGAGGGCAAACTAGGTGCATGTAAAAGGTTTCTGTATATTCTGTGAGATTAATTTATTTTCTTTAATTTTAGTCTGTTCCGAAACAGAAAAGAATGAAAATAAAATGACAAACATGCCATACGATCTGTGCTGTCGTCCCCGTTTATACCACGGGGGTGTGAGGTCACTGCTGGGTACTAGGGGAGCACCGTGCCACACAGCCACAGACCATTTGTGGCTGTGGTTGTTGAAGCAGCAAGTGGTGTTCCTGCAACGAGGGGGGTTCGGACACCACACAAAACTTGTCCTGTGACCCAGCCATTTTTCACAGAAATTACAATTCTGAAACTAAGCACGTGTATACAACTAAAAAAACACGACTTTTTTTTAGAAATGTCTAGAAAAGAAACGAACACTGGTTTATGGCGAGATGGATTGTAATCAGTCTTCTCTGTGATGTGGAAAGATCCACTGTGGCTGTATTCTGCTTTGTAGCGCCGTGAGAACCTCAAATCATGCTAAACCACGCAAGTTCAGAATTAAATAGTTATAGTATGTATAACTCTCAGGAGCTATTGGTCTATTGTCCGTCTTTGTGTGTGTGTGTGCGCGAGCTTATCAATATAAAAAAAAGAAGAGTTGAGTGCGTCGAAGCGTAATTTTACTCTTCCGGGCGGTGAGACGTGGTTTATTTATAGCTTACAGTAAAATTGTTCCCTGCAAGACTGTGTCACATCGACATCGTAGTTAAATGGTGTTAAGGTGAAATTAAGATTGTGTCTGGAAAAAAATATTTGACTTGCGGATGCTATACGTCATTTTCTTTAAATATTGTAAGGATAGTTAGATTGACTGGACATGTAGCGCGATTTGTTGGTCACATGAATGATCATGAACTTGTGAAGAAGACCCTCTCTGCTTTGTACTGCTTTGCTATTGTTTGTGACGCAAAAGGTAGCTTCCAGGCACTGTGTTTTTATGACTTGCGACTTTTGAAATTTTCTGATTTCGAATTAATTCTGCGGTGCATGATGGTGACCATCTTTTCGCAGGTAAATGAAGATAAGTGCTGGGGAGTTTCAGAAGTCAGAAGTCCAGATTCAATATTTGCATTTCGTTAAAAGAGAGGGGCCCGCTTGTCGAACTGTTTCCCTTGCTCAGCAGAAGTTCATTATTGAGGTCCGGGGTGTCCACAGAGCGTGCACCGACACCTCTTCATGTTTGCGTGGCTTCTCCATCTTTTTCTTCCCTATAATTTAATATCAGAGTACGTTCTTCATCTCTAGACGGCGTCTTTTACCCACGCAAAGAACGTGACTCTCCCACCTCAAACATCCGAGCGTCTTGGTTGAGGATAGTGGTTTACCTCATGCTTCGTATTCCAAAAATTCCTATTTCGAATCTGAACCATCAGACTGGCTATCCTGATTTTGTTTTGTTTTGTTCTTTTCCTTGAATTTTATGCTAGGGTATTATATATATAGCACAATTATCTCTTTCTGTGTAACATTTGAGGTTTTTTCGGCGACTAGAGGCAAACTAGGTGCATGTAAAAGGTTTCTGTATATTCTGTGAGATTAATTTATTTTCTTTAATTTTAGTCTGTTCCGAAACAGAAAAGAATGAAAATAAAATGACAAACATGCCATACGATCTGTGCTGTCGTCCCCGTTTATACCACGGGGGTGTGAGGTCACTGCTGGGTACTAGGGGAGCACCGTGCCACACAGCCACAGACCATTTGTGGCTGTGGTTGTTGAAGCAGCAAGTGGTGTTCCTGCAACGAGGGGGGTTCGGACACCACACAAAACTTGTCCTGTGACCCAGCCATTTTTCACAGAAATTACAATTCTGAAACTAAGCACGTGTATACAACTAAAAAAACACGACTTTTTTTTAGAAATGTCTAGAAAAGAAACGAACACTGGTTTATGGCGAGATGGATTGTAATCAGTCTTCTCTGTGATGTGGAAAGATCCACTGTGGCTGTATTCTGCTTTGTAGCGCCGTGAGAACCTCAAATCATGCTAAACCACGCAAGTTCAGAATTAAATAGTTATAGTATGTATAACTCTCAGGAGCTATTGGTCTATTGTCCGTCTTTGTGTGTGTGTGTGCGCGAGCTTATCAATATAAAAAAAAGAAGAGTTGAGTGCGTCGAAGCGTAATTTTACTCTTCCGGGCGGTGAGACGTGGTTTATTTATAGCTTACAGTAAAATTGTTCCCTGCAAGACTGTGTCACATCGACATCGTAGTTAAATGGTGTTAAGGTGAAATTAAGATTGTGTCTGGAAAAAAATATTTGACTTGCGGATGCTATACGTCATTTTCTTTAAATATTGTAAGGATAGTTAGATTGACTGGACATGTAGCGCGATTTGTTGGTCACATGAATGATCATGAACTTGTGAAGAAGACCCTCTCTGCTTTGTACTGCTTTGCTATTGTTTGTGACGCAAAAGGTAGCTTCCAGGCACTGTGTTTTTATGACTTGCGACTTTTGAAATTTTCTGATTTCGAATTAATTCTGCGGTGCATGATGGTGACCATCTTTTCGCAGGTAAATGAAGATAAGTGCTGGGGAGTTTCAGAAGTCAGAAGTCCAGATTCAATATTTGCATTTCGTTAAAAGAGAGGGGCCCGCTTGTCGAACTGTTTCCCTTGCTCAGCAGAAGTTCATTATTGAGGTCCGGGGTGTCCACAGAGCGTGCACCGACACCTCTTCATGTTTGCGTGGCTTCTCCATCTTTTTCTTCCCTATAATTTAATATCAGAGTACGTTCTTCATCTCTAGACGGCGTCTTTTACCCACGCAAAGAACGTGACTCTCCCACCTCAAACATCCGAGCGTCTTGGTTGAGGATAGTGGTTTACCTCATGCTTCGTATTCCAAAAATTCCTATTTCGAATCTGAACCATCAGACTGGCTATCCTGATTTTGTTTTGTTTTGTTCTTTTCCTTGAATTTTATGCTAGGGTATTATATATATAGCACAATTATCTCTTTCTGTGTAACATTTGAGGTTTTTTCGGCGACTAGACTGTCTTCTGGGCGATCGCCCTGATGATAGAGGCAGCAAATACCTCTAAAACGTCGATAAACGTCTACCACAGTACACATCATTCACAAATTATGAATTCTCATTTTAATTCGACGCCAGATAATGTAAGAAGTTGTAACATCGTCGTTAAATAAACCTGTAAATGACATTTATCTAAGCCCACCTCATTCTGTGTTACAATTCCAAGTGGAAATTACCAATAAAACCTACTCATTGCATATCCAGACGACATAGCGGAAGAAGTATGGGCCCTCATTTTTGAATATTGGAATTAAACATCTACACTGAATAAGATTCGAGGTTTTCACAGCAGTGAGTATGAAGATTTCTGTCTTCTGGGTTGTTGCACTGTGTAGTCTGGTCGATGTCCACCAACGTTTCAGAGATCATACTGCCTCCGTCTTCAGGGCGATGAGTATGAAGATTTCTGTCTTCTGGGTTGTTGCGCTGTGTAGTCTGGTCGATGTCCACCAACGTTTCAGAGATCATACTGCCTCCGTCTTCAGGGCGATGAGTATGAAGATTTCTGTCTTCTGGGTTGTTGCGCTGTGTAGTCTGGTCGATGTCCACCAACGTTTCAGAGGTCATACTGCCTCCGTCATCAGGGCAATGAATATGAAGATTTCTGTCTTCTGGGTTGTTGCGCTGTGTAGACTGGTCGATGTCCACCAAAGTTTCAGAGGTCATACTGCCTCCGTCATCTACACTGAAGTCTAAATTGTGAATTGAAAATGCTACGAGTAGTAGAAGACGTCTCAGGTAAACTCGGCAGAGCGCAGTTATGTTAATATTATCTCAGAACGAAACATCTGTTGAGTTGGATGCTTTGGATAAAGTTTTGCAGCGCAGACGTGTCAAACTGTCTTTAGAATGAGTACCTTGAGCGGCTGCACCAAATGTCAAATGAAGCAGAGTATCCCGCTTTTATAAGCTCTTAATGGAATGAGACGCTGTCATTTGTATTCGCTTGTAAAGAGGTCGCATCGGTTAAAGTAAAACGTAATGATGGTCGCTTTGACAGACACGTGTGAATGTTACAAACTGATTAAGCAAACGGAGCGCTTAAAAGTGGCGCGTTTTTAGAAAAGAAGACGAGTATAAGAGTTCTAATTTTTTTATTCATTAGACTTTACGACCCGTTTTCATTCAGAAGTCGTCAACTTGCTGAGGAGCGGCCGACATTTTATCTATAAAGTTATAGTTTCGTAAATTATTTATTTACTTTTGTAAAAGTATGGCATCTTTTCATATTGGTTAGATGATTCTTATTTTCCTGACGACATAGATAGTAAGCATCTTTGAAACGTCGGCCAACTTCTCCCAGAATACACGGCGCTGCAACCCAGAATACAGCCATCTTCACAACGCGTATCCATTACAAAGTTCAATATTTCTTACGGAAATTTTTACTGTTTGTTCTGAGAATCACGCGAAACTCATAAATATATTCTGTGAACAAAATACATTGTTCCTGATTGTTAAAGTAGATGGTACTTTTAGTTACCTCTAGTTTTAAAGATTAATACTACTGTTCTAGTTTTTTTTTGTAGGGTAGTTCCATATAATCCGTCTCATTCCGAGACCTTAAACACCGAATACTTTACTGTGAAGAATTTTTAACCCTGTTCCCTGTCCGTGGGTTTGACGGCCATCCGTTGTCAAATGTACGTGACTCGTTATGCAGAATCTTCCACCTTTCTTGCGGACTTATTATAGAGGCGTTCTGCAGTGACAATAATTCTACTTAATGACGCCGTATGAAGAAACTTGGTACAGAAATTGGTGACGGTACTTCCGTGATATAAACTACTTCAGATACGTCCACGATTCCGAGCCCAACAGTTAAATGTGAAGTAACGACTGCAAACGTCAAACTAGAGAATGCTTACAGAAACGTTCAGAAAGAGCTTGTTCCGAGCTTGTACAATCGGATTCCTCAGTCTCTGAATTCTAGGAAACAAGCCTTTGAAATTCAAGTCAAATTCCCTCTATGTCTCTGCATCGTTCGCATGTTTGTATAGCCTCCCGTTACATGTAATGCGATTACTATTGGCCGTAGAGAGAAGTAGAGATTCCGAACGGATATTTATCAGTAACGTTCGACTTGGAAGTACAGTATGAACATTTTTTAATATTAACCATGTGTTGCACTTTATTTTCTTCTATCCACAAATAAATTTTTTTACGACAAAGCGGCAATTCTCATGTTCATTAATAATGGTATCGATGTCTGTTTATCGATGTTCGAACTCTCGCTATGGACCGTCATTTTAATTTATCGCTTCCTTGAGAGACCCTTTAAGGTCCCACTGTTCTGCTGTTTAGATACAGGCATAGGGATATTAGGGATATTACAGCTTCTTAAGTTCTTGACTTACATACCAAGAGTTCTCAAAGTGTTTACGTGTTTGAAAACTTGTAAAAACTTGAAGATCGTTTAATGCCCTTTACAGCTCCCTCGCTATCCACGGAAGTGCACCGCTGGAGTACGTTTCTACAAATTGAGACAGATAAAATTATTTAGTTAGTCTTTGTTAGTCTGGAGCTTTACAAGACGAGCCCTCCTTCTTGGAGTTAGTTCAGAAGTCTGTCCCTCAGGACACCATTTATGCTAGAGGAAAATTTGTGATCTGAATAAATGCCGATGTTGCACCTTCCAACGCAAATCTGGGCTGTTGTGAGATCCGGTGATCCGGTAGAAGTGGATGTCGTGCTGTAGGACTAACTCATCAGTCCCACTAGAAAGGAAGTGGGTATCAGTACTTTTCTGTTCGAATGAGGTTGTTTATGACAGACATACGTTATTAAACATGAAATGTACCGTCGCTTAGTATGATCACTCGTAATGTTCCATATTCCTCTAGCGTCCTATCAAGGACGAAAACTGAACGAAACTCATTATTAAGAGAATTTCAAGTCCAGTTCTATTGAATTCAGAAGCGTTTATATATAATTCTGAAAATTGTTATGTCTTTGAAAATGCCAATTCGGGAATGAGGTCGCAAATCAATATTTAGGCGCCCCGATGATGGAGACAGTAAGCTTCTCTGAAACGTCGGTCAGTTTCTACACGGCGGAACATCCCAGAAGACAATCATAAACTAAGGATTGACGAAAATTGTTCGAAATTATGATATGCAAGGAAAGATACTAAATTTCTATAAATTAAGAAAGAAATAGAATACTAAAATGCCTTCCAAGGTTCAGTGTTGTTCCTAATTCGAGTGGAAAACACGTTATTGCGTGTTGCCAAGGTAAACACTGAATGAAATATAGAAGTACAGTAAAAAGAGATGGTAATGGATGTTGAAACAATTCCGGCAGAGTAGTACAGAAGTAAGCCGTTAAAATGTTACACAAGCGAACGAACGCCTCGTACTTTTGCGTGACAGGGCACAATGGAAGAACTGTGCACACTTTGCCATGCAAATTTTA
>NW_019060737.1:65602-88388 GCF_000696155.1 Zootermopsis nevadensis | reverse complement strand
CTTCTGTTTCACTGCCTCCAACGTAGGTAAACTGTTCCATCGGTATGGAGCGTCTTCATTCGGTCCTCGATTCAGTTGCAGTATTACAGAAACTAACAGATCCGTTTTAGTGTTTATGCGACCGGAGCTCACGTTATTTTGGCACTTACCAGCTTTGTTATCAGGATTTTCTAAACTTAACGAGTTTTAAGTTTTGTGTCGTGGTAGAGAATTGGAAGTATGCAACTTGTTAAGTCATTTTTGAGAGAATGGCAAAACATTGTGGCAATAACAGTAACTGTTTTCGTCTGATGGTCATAACAGAGGAGTCATTGTAATTTTTCGTTAAATTTATGCGATGACGTCATAAGCACGTGTACTGTTAGTGCTGCTGTTTCTGAAACCTGTAATCCTTGGATATGCCGCGCTAGAGGCTGGATACTGAAATAATCCCTGTCGTCCAATCTGTAGCCTAGTCACCAAATTGAACGAGCTACTGGCGGCCCCTTCCGTTAGAGTAGATAAACTAAGAAAGGTAACAGAAAATTACTGGGGAGGGGATTTAAATTAGCGACAAAAGCATTAATCCACCTGAGAATCCAGCGCTGAGATTTAAAAGCACCCTGGATGTTGCTTTTCAAGGTTCAGCACTTCCTGCGTAATTGTTTCATTTTCTCATATTTACACAGTTTACAGATCACGATACGAGTTTTCTGTGGGTTTCTAACGTATAGTGCAAATCTTTTAAGGGTACAAGTTTTTAAGAGCTCATTCGTATAAATTAAAGGGATTAGAATTGAATGGATTGGTCTTTCCAAAATTTGAATGGGCTGTATATTCTTACTAATGCTGAAATGCGCATTAACACTTACGGTCAGATAAGAAATGGCTCGCCATATTTTTGCAACGGATTTTTGTGTTATTAAATGAGCTAGAGGAAGTGGAATTGTGGCACGAATAAGTTGTGGAAAAAGCGGCGACTTTAATGTTCGTAGTTTCTACACATTTAGCCGCAAAACTCGAACCGAATTATTATCATTAATGATGCCTAATTTATTGTAATTAATTTCTATTTCTGAATGATCTTTGTGTGACTCGTCCGTGAAAACTAATTTCAATATTTTGCCATTCATAAAAAGGATCTCACAAGTTTGAATAGTTGATAACAAACGGATGAATATTCACAACAAAGTTTTCTGTATTCTGACGTAGGTCTGAGAAATGAAAACTGCTTAATGTTCAAGTCCATGTGACTTTTTCGAAGCATGAAACGTTCCATTTATTAGCTCCTTAATGGCAACGGAAGTACCGCTGTTTACACATTAATTATGTGGGCTGGGCTATCTGGTCAGTTGGCAGACAACAGCCCACCGTGTTTGCCACCTGTAAGCTGATCAAGATTGATTGGACACTGAAATAGCCGTGCGGTTGTGTTGTGATTGAGCTGGTCCGAGTCGATGCAGGAACCAGAACGAGTAAACCTGAGAGCTTCATCATGGTTTGCGTAATTATTGACCAACGTTCTAAGTGAAAATTACCTACATAGTTGTTACCGTGGAAAATCGAAAATGCATTTCACTGCGCGAGGGTTTCAGTTCGTCTGTTCACTTACGTTGAACTGAATAAATATCGTGATACTCTGTTAATCCCTTCTTGTCCTTTCTATGCCCAGAAACTCAAGTAGATATATAAGCCACAAACATATGACTGTTATTGAAATAAAATGTCTTGTTTTCGTACCTACACAACCTTAATTTGTAAATTTACAGGTTATGTGTTGTCATTGTATTCTTTTCTTGATGAAAGTTTATAAAAATATGAGACAATGCCAGTTAGCTCTGTGAGAGCCTACTGAGTTTTTGTGGAAGTGGTCGTGACCGAATCTGGTCGAGTACTATTTTTTTTGTACTGGATTATGCAGCGGCTTTGTTGCTTGAATATTGTACAAAGACTTGTCGAAACAAAACCAGACAGTGCTGAATTTTGTTTCTGTGTCAGACAAATGGATTCGCATAAATTGTTTGCTCTTTTCCTTTGGGAGCCGCCTAGCGCTTTTCACTTGACTGGACCTCACACCGCTTGGGGATGCGATGGAATAGAAAGTTGCGCTGGGGAGCTTTAGACTCTTGTCTTGTTCCAATTCGAACTTGTCTGTACAGGCCTAGGTTTCGTATGCGCGATAAATGTGCTTAATCTCTGCATGTTAGCAAAAATATCTTTAGTGACTGGCGAGAAAGGCTTAACCGAGGAGTTTATGGAGCAGTAATACTCTGGACTAGGGATGGGGAAGCTTTTCATGTTGGAAGGCCGCATTAATTTAGCCGCATTCAAGAAACTTGAATTAGATATACTTAAAAATGTACATTATTTTGTAAAAATCTGACTACTATGTACTTAATGATATCAAAAAATGAAAACTATTTGTTAATTTTAAAGTTAACTAATCTTGTAATGACTTATTGTGTCTGATTTTAGTTGGAAAGTATTTTAATGTTTGGTTGCAGCATGGACGTCCGCAGTTTCAGTTGATCCTCTAGATGGGTATCCGTCATTTGTGACCTTAAGGGCGTCTTGAAAAATGTATTAATAAAAATAAAAGGATTTGTTCTGTAAAATTTGGATTCAGTCAAAAGGCCGCACTTAAGGACCTAGAAGGCCACATGTGGCCTTAAGGCCGCAGGTTCCCCACCCCTGCTCTGGACTATGCTCGATTGGTACTCGATGCGAAATTCGGCTGAGGGTTTCTTCAGTTTCTGACACAGAGACATTACCTTGAATTTGCTCACGATTGCTTCATTCCAAATTTGTATCCACCTGTACCTCCCACTCACCGCTTTTAAACTCTGCAGTTGAAAGCACATCGTTATGTAACATACCTACAATAAAGTGTGTGCGTTGAGTAGCTCTTTCAAAATGAATAGGTCTATTTAAACTATAAACGGCAAGAGCTTTGGCAGTAGAAAGGAATGTGGACTAAGTAACGTTAACCGATGTAATCCAGCCCACCTGATAGACACAACTGGGTTCGCCGCTATAAATCCCACGTGAACCGATGTGTCAAGTGTGATCAAGTATTGGGGGCCAGAAGACAAATCGTATGGGTAACTGCATAACCGACGTTTAGTGTTTTGCGGGATTTGAGGCTACTTTATTGACTGTAATGGAACAGAGCAACAGCTGATGGGTGCAATCCAGTTGCAAGTACACAGCATCCCAGTGACTTTAAGTTGTGGTCCTTGGTTGAACCATTTTAAAGGGATATGCACTATGGAGATGGAGGCAGCATGTTCTCTGAAACGTTGGTGTACATTTTGGAAGACGACACTGCTTATTATTCTAGAAGTAAACGGTTTAAACTCATACCGCCCTGGAAATATACACCCTGCTCTTCATAATACGTTATTATAGAAATATCCAAATGTAGTATAGTTGACAGAAATGTCAAGAGTAGAGATATTATATTAAGTAAATATTTTTTCCGTACTTCACGTAACCGAAAGATGTTTGAAATTATTGTTGTAAACATATATTGTATATGCACTATTAGCTTCCTGTACTGTAAGACCCTTCCTCTGACATTGACCTCGTGTGAAGACTGCAACAGTTCATAACAGATTTCAGAGATACGACTTATTTACGAAAGCCCAATACAATCTCTTAAAATGTTTTGATAGACATGTCACAAGCAAAGCGAGTGGTTATGACGAGGAGCTGAAGTACACAGAATGTTTCGATGTCAGTCTTCTGGACTATAATGTCGTGTGGACTTCAGCCCTGAACAAGGTAGCTGTATAAGCGTCCGAAACGTTGGTATATTACAATGAGCCTGCACGACGTTACTACCCAGGACATACTTACCATCGCGTGAACCTCGAGTCTTAGAAGCAGAACGTATTTCCGCATGACTTCGCCATTTTGTGTGTTAGCTAGAGACGCGCGCTTTCGCTGGTCGGATGACCACTGGCCTTTGTTAGGACATACAGCGCGAAAGAACAAAAAAGTGTAGGTTTTGAGGGGGTCACATTAATGTCGTGCCTCACTAAATGTATTTCACTTACTCGCATGTTAAATGGTTTTGGCATTCTGTAATTTCTACTTTACGTTAAATGGTCACTGACCTGTGTCATTATAAAATTCTGAAATTTTATAAGTAAATGTTTTAATTCAAATTATCTGTGACAAAGTGTTTTGCTTTGTATGTGGTAGTTATAAAAGTTTAATATTATACATAACCTTAACCTTCTAGGTCAGGGGTCGGCAAACATTTTTTTAAAGGGCCAAATAGTAAATATTTTAGGCTCTGCGGGCCAAGAGGCAAACTCGAGGATATTTATATAGGTAAGCCTACTTATGTAACAAGAAGAAACCAAGTTTTAACAAATTTATTGAACAAAATGTAACGTAATAATAATAAGTAGACTACAATTGGTTGAAATACAGCTCTACTAATGAGAAGAATGGAATTGCCTGTTATGAGGTAACATTTCACCAAACTGAGGTTTAAATTCAGTACTCCCTATTATCAAAATTGATTGTAATTGTTCATCCGTTAAAACTGACCTGTTTTGAGATTTTACATATTTCATCTTTGAAAATGTCTTTTCACACAGGTAGGTGCTGCCAAATACAGATATAAATCCCCGAGCATATGATCTTAATTGACCGTATTCATCGCTTGGAAGACATTTATAGAATTCTGTTAGATTCTTCTCTTGAAATTTGCTTTTTAGCATGCGATCACACTGCAGATTAATCACTTCCAGTTGAAGGTTAGGTGGAAGCTTCTCAATTGTACAGTCAAATTGATTTTTAAATATGGAAATGTCTTCTGCACTTGCATCAAGATCCGAAAAACGCTGCTGGAACAGTACTTTGAGTTCAGAAAATATATCCGCTGCAAATTTGTGCGGGAATGGAGATTTCACTTCTTTTAATTTTTGACAGCATGGGAAATGCACAAAGCTGTTTGAAATTTCAAATAATTTAAATATGTAAAATCCGTTCTTAGCTCGGGGGCCGTACAAAAAGAGGCGGCGGGCCGGATTTGGCCCGCGGGCCGTAGTTTACCGACCCCTGTTCTAGGTTTTAGGAAGCTGATAAATTATCAGGTACGCATGTGAAACCCTCGATTATTTGCATGACTTTTACTTCTGATTGCATATGTGACTATGAGCTATTACATGGTTGTATACAGCCTGTCTATGTATCGTGTCCATATTAATATGAATTTGTTAGAAACTGCTATTCACTTTCTGTTTTTTCATCAGCTATTCGTGCTGAATAAATAAATAAATAAAATGGGATTAAAAGTTCACGTTGACTAATAATTTATGCGTAATGTAGCGGCAGCTGGAAAAATGATGCCTGCAGTACCATTTAAACTTCCACGTATGTGGTATCAGCTGTCTGACATTAAAAAGGACCGTTATGTCTCTAGTAACAAGAAGCATTTATATCCTGTGTCTCTCAGCTACCACGTTTGGTTGTCCTTATCCTGCTGCTTTTTTTTTTTTTTTTTTTTTTTTATTTGAGTCTCTCGACAGTCGTAGGGTTGATAGTGGTCTATTTAAACGTTCTCTACAGCAAAAGCCATGCATTGTTTTACCGTGAGCCTACTACTGGCTGTTGAGTTCATGTTCCTTTGAGTTTAATTTATACGTATTTCGAAGTCAAGTATGTAAGTTCGTCACAAATTGTGATAAGCTTATACATTATGTGAAACGTTGTGTGTATATAAATACTGGAAGTGAATGTTTTTGTATTCTTTAAAATTAAACATCTTTTTAAATTGATTTATTTTGAAGCATATTGAAACAAGACTTCCCACGAGCATAATGTGGAATCGTAGAGTGGCACGTATGTTTCCAGGTGATTAAAGCCGTAGACCAATGAATTTATACGTTGCAGAAAGTATGGACGAAATTTTGGGAGGAATGAGCGGGAATAATTTTTCCGCTAGTTACAAAAACTGGAAATAACAGACTCAGTCACTGCAAACCATTCAGAATTCAGGAAAATAGTGCAAATGGTAGACGTTCTGTTCAATTCGCTGTCCTGCTACTGGAACTTTATCTTCGAAATGTTTCTTGTCAAAATTCTGCATACACTTCAGTTGCCCATTCATACTCGGAGTGACTGAATGATAGAACAGTTTCCATCAATCGGGCACCGCTAATGTAAAGCAAACAAGTGGGGCGTTTTCTTTTCAGCGCGAGACCTGGAAAATTAAACCGCTTTCACAAACGTCTGAATAAGTCTGAAACGAATGGCGACTGTTAAATGTATCACCTACATATTAAAGTGCTCAAAATCGCTGTGACAAATAGTTAGCACGCAATGTGTACGCATACAAATCCTAAAGGAGGGGGGGGGTGAGTGGTCAGCATCACGCCCCGGCCGGTTTTACCCTAGGGAAAGGACCCCGGTACCCATTGGATAGGAGGCTAGGTGGGCCCCAGAGCCGGTCTGGACCAGGAGGCTAGAGAAAATATACTCTGCCCCCGTCGGAGATCGAACCCCAATTATCCAATCTGTAGCCAGTCGTTGTATAAATGTAGATAATAAATCTTCCGAGAATGTGGCAAGGCGAGCCCTTGAACCGTGTGACAAAGGAGGTGGAGTGACGGAAGGAGAAGATCTCACATTAACAATGGATAAAGATGGCTACGTAAGTCGAATCGTGTACGGTACGATATTATATAAGAAGGAAGCTGTGTTTGATGACAGTGAATATTTTAAATGTTTAATGATATCGAAATTTTATCCATACATTTTGAAGATGTTCGCTAACCAAACAATTTTATTTTGCAAAATTTAGATATCAAGTACAGTGAATCGATAGTCGACTCGTATTCATTCTGTTATTAAATTTAAAATAATTTGCCTTCGTAATATCATGTTTTACATGAAACTTTTACGGTATAGTGACAATTATTTTTAAAACAGATCCCTTTGTTCGCTCTCCGAAAAATGCAAAGGTAATTAAAGAGTTGTTTATTTTCACAAGTCATAATGACCGATGGACAGCCAGCTACTGTGTAGTTTAATTAGTACTGGCTGGGTATTGATTGCAGTTGGATATTGTTTCATAATTTTAGTATGTCGTCCAGATGTTGTCTCATACACATTGGGCAGTTTTAATCCTAAATTTTATATTCTTTTCTGAAACCATTGAATCTTCAATTAATTAACTTCATTGAGCTGACTGATTTTCGAGTTGCTGGTAGTTGCTTCTCTTATGAAGCTAATAGTCGCTCAGATAATCGGTAAATCCGCCGCTCGTCTTTTATAAAACTGTAAAGTTCATTACCATGCTAACAAAAGCTCGACATTGAACCGTGTTCTGAATCACATCGATACAGTCCAGACTTCACATCCTGTATCATTAGGATGAACTTTAATAATATCATTCCATTGCGTGTAGGTGTTCCAAGTGGGGTGTCCCGTTCAGGATTTCGGATATTATTTCATGAAGGCGGCAGCTCTTTGTTGGTGAATTCTTTAACCAAAATATGTTCCGAACACGCCTTTTTGGCTGTTGACATTTTATTTTAGTTCATGTTGTTTTCCATGTATTTATGTATTATTTAACGATGCTGTCGTTAGCTCCGACCCTTGATAGGATGGATGAATTGAAGGCGAGATTTGAACCCGGGACCTCCTGAATACGAAGCAACAAGAAGCATGCATGATAACCACTATCATTTGATGCTATGTTGACTTAATCTGAGCTACTGGCATTGTTGATAATTAAATATCTGATTGAAGCCTTTGACGTGTTCAGGAGATGACCGATTTCTCAGTCCCTCTAGGAAAATGCCGGGGTTTTCACCCAGAAATAGCTGCTTCCTCTCTATTTAATTAAAAGTTTCAATGTACTATATGTATCGAATAGCAGCGCTGTATAATCATGACCTGTTCATAACATTGATACAGATAATGATTTTCATCCTACTTACGTCAAAAATATCTATCGCGAATATTCTCCAAACTTACTAAGAAAATATATTGTATGTAATTGTATGTTAACGATTTTCAGGCAAGTTAGTATGATATAAAACTCACGTACATTTTACCTCTCGTATCATATTTTTGAGCTTGTTATGTTGGCTACCATGCTGTTTCGGAACATGCACGGCTAATTATTTTTTAAATCCAAAGTACAGAGTCGCAGCAGTGCAGAGATAAAAGAATCCTGGCGACAAGGCTTTGTCCTATATCCTACTTTGTGGCGTGCCTTTGGAAACGGTTTCATTACTTTTCACGAGAAGCACCGACCGCCCAAAAGCAAAATGACTAAGAAATAAAGCGGCCCAGTTTTCAGCACAGGAGGCGGGCAAATTTCTTTCGGCAGCGAGAAGCCTTTGCTGTGTTCCCGGAGGGCGAGGACAACACGAAACAAGGGAATTTAATGCGCACGAATAAATTATTCAACACAACACATTAACCAGAGCCAGGAGTTCGCAGCCTGAATACGGAAAGAAGTTGGCGTCGCCTTGAGTCTGTTACAGCGTCTCTTCTAAATCATGTCAGGTTTGTGCCCTTTCCAGTGCATCTCGGGCTGAGTCGTGTCAGGAGTGACGTCTCCTTATATTCTTGCTTCTTTTTCATTTTCTCCCTTTTTAGGGATTCTTCACGATTTCGCGTGAGTCTTCCATGTCTCTTCTGTCTGTCGAGTGTTTCCGATGAGGTAGGCAACCGGTATGACCAAGGCACATGTTTTCGCTGTGGTTGAAACCTAGGTCATTGTTCGAACAAGTTCTTGTTCAGTAATTAATTCTTATACATCAGTGCAACAGTGACCCAAGGGAATTTTGGGAACAATTTCTTGCGAAAGATTGGTCTTAGATCGCATTTTTGCAGCAGAAACGTAAGGGAGATTGTTGGAAATCGTTGTTCATCAACAGTGACCTCGGTTGATATTTGTGCAACAGTGACCTGCGTGATGTAGCGTCAAGAAGGTCCCTGATATGTCGGTGTCCTTCTCTCTCTTAGTTCATCTTTCTTCTGAGGTTTCTTTCTTACGACAGAGTTCATCGTGTCGGAGCGATTATCTCGTTCGGTGATCGAGATACACCTTACTCGCCGTGTACTGTACATTCTTCTGTCGTCCGTTCTCCCTTGGCTTACCGCGCCAAGAACATTGCTGCTTGCTTCTATTTAGATGGAAAGTTATGCAAGTTCGTACCTTCTCTCTCTCTCTGTCACCCTTACAAACCTCATTTCTTCTGCTCGCTGCTGGTAGAGAAGCTATTTCCCACCATCTTTGATCAAAGTTTAGCGAGGACTATTTTCATTGCCCTAGGGAAAACAGTACTTAAACTCAAATAGGGAGCAGCGTGGCTCTATTAAAGGAGAGGAAAGGAGCTTTTTGCCGTCCTGTGACGTCTGCAATGGAATATTGAATTCAGCAACCTGTTATATTAAACACTTAAGAAATATGTTTATAGTAATTTGAAGCTACAATTGTGTTCACGATTCAGACACGAGTTGACTGAAGAACGTTTGTCTTGGCGAGGTG
Source organism: Zootermopsis nevadensis (assembly GCF_000696155.1). The sequence continues at coordinate 78,889 of NW_019060737.1, read as the reverse complement.
AGAGTTAACCGCGGGGAATCAATGTATAGCGCATCTGACAGTAGGATCTAATATAAGGGCTGTAACTCTTATTCAATTATATCGCGTTCTCAGGTTGCACGTGGGTAACACTGACACTAAATATGAGATGCAGCTACTAAGACGTTTGACGGTAGTTAAAAAATCCTTTTAAAACGTCGGATTGTTGTATAGAATCTTCGGGTCTCATAAAATCCAGAAGAAGGTTATTTAGAATTAACGAATAAAATCATCCAACATCTTTTTATGAAGATTAATGCGTGTTCTAGTTTAGTCTGACCCTATCTTCAGGGGCGCATAAAATGGAGAAGTTTTACAGCTTCATAAAATTTGACCCTGAAAATGAACGGATTAACTGACAAAATGTTCCCAACGAATAGACCATGTTTCACACAACATTTTTAGATACGCCAACTTTATGGTTGTAGCTTGGTACATTGAAAGCCGTTTTGCTTTCTGTCATGAAACAATGACTTCAGTTTTTTTTGTGGTATCGAATTGCACCGTTGTAAATTAAATTATAAGTTCAAGATGACGATTCAGCAGTACAGTTCGCGAATTAACTTATGACTAATTCCCATTGATTACGTCAATATTTATTGCCAGGCTAGAAAATACAATGAAGTACTCACATGAACTTAAGTAATTTATTTCTGTACTGCTATTCATCTTGCAGATTCCCACTACATTAAATTTGAGTCGCATAATATAAACGTTTAACATTATCACCACCTTTTTAATTTTGTAATCCATTAATTGCGTTATATGAAGTTTCTAGGTAGGCCTATGTTTATGTTTATGTTTTACCATATTCTTCTTACCATTTTACCGAGCACTTAATTATTTATTACCATGAAAGAAAAATATACGTACAAATTCAAATGGTTGTCATGTTGTTTTACATGGTACTGGAATATGTTATCTTAACAGATATTTCTTATTCTTTTAAGTATACTAGAACAGTGGTATTCAACCTTTTTTGTTCGCGTACCCCCAGATATTTCTCTTCAACTTTGTACCTCCAAAGTTGTTGGTATATAATTCAAGTAATATATAGTATATAATCTCCCAAATCGAATGTCCTTACGTCCGGTTCTCCTGTGGCTAACCCTAAATCTGGCCCTGATTATTCAGCGTTTATCATAATATATATTTTTTTAATTTCACGTACCCCTTAAGATGTCTTCGCGTACCCCCGGGGGCACGCGTATCCCAGGTTGAAACCACTCTACTAGAATATAAAATTTCAAGGCCGTTCATGGAGTGGAACTATTATATTTCTCTTAATATAAGTTTACACGGTCAGTAGGCATTGTATGTGTTAGGATATTTAAACGTTCACATTTAAGATGGCCTGTACTTAACGTCAGTTTGTTCGTACGAAGTTTAATTAAATAAATTTGTCAGATGTTGACCTACGTGCATACAGGCATGCCATAGACTTGTCCTTTCTTGTAAAACGAACTAGGAAAATATGTTTAGATATGTTTAAATCGTTACATTGGGCAGAGAGATATTTTATTTTACATTAGGCCTATTAGATTATGTTACGTTCAGTAATCTAAATTCTAAACATATTGTCATGTAGGATATCAAAATTTTGATGCGAAATTATTAATGTTGGATATGATGTGTCATTCAATACGACAGACAGTGAAGGCGTGCGTTGCAGTGTATCTAATGGATTAATGCTACCGTGCCTCTCGGAAAAAGCAAAATCCAATAATACCGTTTCGTGTTTCAGTGTAATTGTTTTCATATTACAGGTTTGAAAACATTCCTATTGCCGTGAATATTAATTCGGCCCCTCAGTCTGCTACGTCAACACTACATTGTAAACATTTCGTGGATTGGACTGATGTGGTTCCGGTTAATCCTAAGTGGTGTACACCTTAAATCATTTCTGGCTTTCATTATACCAGGGATTAAAGTGACGGAAGATAACGGCGTTATATAATATTTGAGCGTCTTGTTGCGGTTTTAATAACAATGAAATATTGTGTTGTGCGTTTGAACACAAGCAGAAAGTCCATACACTTAATTTATTTCGCATGGCTGGGCGATATGTTTCGTATTCTTTGGTTCATCTTCTGGCCCCAGCCTTGTTACACAAATCGCACCATTACTTCCATTGATATAGTTAGTTGTATGTTTTGATTAAACTTTTACCATCAAATTGTTAAAATATAAATGTGTGAGTAAAATATGTTCCGAGCGTCTTACTTTGTCCATATTCCTTATCTTACTCTGTTTCTCTAAAACAGTCCTTAATCTTTTCACATAACCCGAATTCTGTCTTATTATTTTTACATTTTGCATTAAATAAATACGATAATCTGTTAGTTGTCCATATTTTACATTTACATCATACGCTTTACCTTTAAGTAAGCTGCTTGGTCACTGTCTGTGTCATCAGAAATGGGAGAGGCATTTTTGTTAATATCCCCACATAAATTTCTGTTTGTGGCTACATTGGATCCATCAGACAAGAAAATATGATATCATATTACTGCAAGTAGCATCTTTGCATTCTTTGTAAGAGAGGAATTATGAGTGTCTTTAACTGAACGCTAGAGGGTTAAACTGGAGTGGAAGAAAGACGAAATGGCTGTGACTCTAATTTTACTAAAGGTGACTTTTACAAGGCGTAAAAGAAAGCAAAGCAAAGATGGGGGATAATGAAGAGGCAAGGGATATCAAGGAATGAGCAAAAGAGTGTATAGTGGCGCCATCTTTATGATGTAATGAACCCATCAGTGTGGCTTGCGTTTGAAATACCGCCCGCCGCTGGCTTCACGTCGACAACATGAAGAACGAGATGGATGAGTACTGACGAACACCAGCTGTTTTCTATTGAATGCGCGGAATGGAGGGCAAGAGGAAAGTTTAGCGGGAACACTAACTTGCTCCTCATGTATGAGAGTTTCGATGCTTGGGTTTTCTGCGAAGGATGTCTGTCAGCTTTATCGCAAGCTTACAACAGATTTAGTAATATTGCGTGTAGAATATCCAGTTACCCCAGATGATCCAGACAGCAAACATTGCACACGCGCACTCGCCAGGAAGCTGGATGACTCAGAAACCGCTGAGTGTAAATCATTAAACTTAATACAAAGAAAGAAAAGGGGTCGTTGAAAAGTGTTAATTAATAACTTCGCCTTTGTTGCCATAAAATAGTTTTAGTAACACGTGCTACCTCACACAGCGAAAATGTCAGTGTTCGTGACATAAACTCATTTGCTTCTGAATAGTGTCAGTGGTTCAGAATTCACAGAAATAATCTGAATAATAATAATAATATAATTTATTACTTATTATATTGTTCGAGATGTCGATGAAAACTCCAAACGTTTCCGATTCCTTCCTGTTTCCGTCGTGTTTATACAATAACTCGATGTCATTCGTGACCGTCTTCACTATGAGGGATGTTCAAAACTGTCTGTACCCTATGCTAACCCTCTCGAAGTATATACTCTTACCCTTGTACATAAAGCTCTCTTCCATCACATGCCTTCCTTCTATGCCTCTAGCCTCGTAACGTGATCGCAGACTGCCTAATCCAAACTACAAACACAGGAGAAAAGTCATTTAAGCTGCACATTGTCTGGATTTAAATCAAGCATGTCTGCTGAGGAGATAATTAAACTTAATCAAAGACGCATTTTGTAAAATAAAATGCTTTGTTAACCACTTAAACCCAAATGGTGTTTCGACTGCGTAGGGTATAAAACGTAAGATGAGATGAGTGGGTGATATTGAATGATGAGCAGGTTGTGATCTGTTGGAAGATAGGTCTTTACCTTCAATCGCTGGAGAGGCTGAGGAAAGTCATGAAAAAACTGTCAGGTAAACGATATTCCAACCTGGATTCTAGCAGGATAGTTTGTGGATACAAAACTATAATGTTTGTACTACAGACTGGTAAGATATCAAAGTTCGATTAGCAAATTATTTTCTCGAACTAGACCTCAGAAGTTATCTTTATAGGTAGGGTCTTCTTCTTCTTCTTCTTCTTCTTCTTCTGTTGACCCTGACGCCAAAAACCTGTGCTGTTGTGTTTTGTTACTCGACAGTCATTACAGAACGAGTTTGCACAGTTTGTAACTAAATTACTGTATTTTGAAAAATGTGGTTATGAATAGAATATATGGAATCTGTGGTAATGTGATTGTCTTCTGAGTGACGGTTTCCGCAACAGTTATTTGTTAAATGAAAAGGAATTTAGATCATCAGGCAACAGAAAGGAATTTTGTTTACAAAAATAATTCCCTTCGTCGAATTTTTTTCTTTCATCTGTATTTAGTTCATTCGATTTCCGCTTAAGCTCTGCATGCGTATGAGTTATATAGACTGATATTAAATTGGATGTGGTACTGTCTACTGGACAAGCGATAAAGAAAGTAATTCGGCTTTATAAACTTCATGGAATTGGAATATGATACACATCTCAGATACAATTTATTTCATCGTGTTTTTTGTAAGCAGTTACTAACGTAGTTACATGATTTCATTCGGAAACTGCTTCTTCTCATTGACAATGACATTAAACCCGCTGTTTAAAATAAAAGAGCTGGCTTTGCAAAATTCATTGTGTGAATTATTTTACATATCTACTTGAAATAATGCGATGAAATAAAACGAAGTAGGAACTGTTAGGTCTGACATTCGATTTCATGCGGCGGTTAGGGTGACGATGTTCAGGGTTTTGACGCCTTGTAGATAGGTGGACACAAACGTCATCGAAGTCAGAACTGTTCTTGGCATCAGCTGAAGTTATGACTATGCCTATTCATTACGCCATGAAGGCACATATGTTAAGTAGAGGTAAGGCTACACTTGAAGATTTCTGTCTTCTGGGTTGTTGCGCTGTGTAGTCTGGTTGATGTTAACCAACGTTTCAGAGGTCATACTGCCTCCGTCATCAGGGCGATGTGTATGAAGATTTCTGTCTTCTGGGTTGTTGCGCTGTGTAGTCTGGTCGATGTCCACCAACGTTTCCCTCCCTCCGTCATGAGGGCGATGATTATGAAGATTTCTGTCTTCTGGGTTGTTGCGCTGTATAGTCTGGCCGATGTCCACCAAAGTTTTAGAGGTCATACTGCCTCCGTCATCATCGCCCTGATGACCGAGGCAGTATGACCTCCGAAACGTTGGTTACCATCGACCAGACTCCCCAGCGCACCAACCCAGAAGACAGAAATCTTCATACTCACCGCTGTGAAAACCTCAAATCTTACAAGGCTACACTTATTTTCATCCCGTCTGTAGGTGGTGGAGAGCTTCCGGTTTCGTAGTCTGGCAGCTACTACCCTTGTTTGTGAACTGCATTTGCCTGATTCATGAGAATCGCATAAACGTTGTGTATAGATACATGAAATCTAACTAAAGAGGTTTATGAAAATCGAACCTACTAGCAAGAAAATAACAACGAATTTCGTGTGTTTCTCTAAGCCACTATTTTTAAGTCACCCGGACCATTTACGAAGAGCTGGGAGCGTCTCTTTATCTTGCTACAAAGTCTTACACAGTGGAGTAAGAAAGAGTTGTTTTAAGATAATTCAGCAGTTTATGGCCCGATTATCTCGAGGATTTAGGTTTAGATCGTTAAAACTCCAACGCAAATATGAATATTTCGATCAAGACTATTTTAAGGTTTATGAAGCCAATTCAGTGACTTAAAAACATAATAGCAGAAGTAGATATAGACGAGTGACCATCGTATTACAATGCTACATCTAACACCTCTTAAAAAACGTGATCTGACGATGTAAACTGGATTCATCTCGCTCAGGAAATGGTCTTGTGAACACGGTAATGGACCTTCGGGTTCTATAAAATAAACATGGAGTTTCTTGGTTATCTTAACGCACTCTGAGGTTCTCAAGAAGGAATGTGTTCTATGGGGCATGCATGCATCCAGCTCTAGTGCACCTTTCAATTATTTTGGAGGAAACTATAGATTAGGCAGCCCTGGTGCACTTCTTTTCCGACATTGCTGTACCGCTGCTTTTCATTCTTCTACCATCATCAGCATCAGCAGGATCCTATGCTTTTTACCCTCTTCCTCGTTTTTTGCTCTATTGTTTTCAATCGATCCTCTTCCACGCTTCTGTGTGGACACTCCGTCACACACGCAGTTTCAGAGTTCACACACAGTTCCTGCTACACACTCGGTTATCGGTCTCACACCCAGGACGTTGTGTGTATCTTTTGTATCGTGGGTGTTTTCGGAATAGCTCAGTATATTCTGTAGAAAGGGGGACACGCCCAGGTCTGGAAACATAGTAGCTTTAGTATGTGTTCCAAAAACATTTAAATTATACCTGTTAAAGTTCCATATTTGTAATTAATTTTGAATTCATTGAAAAGGGAAGAAGACATTAAATATTTAGACTGGAAGTAGTGCACAGAAGTTATGACTCTTACTTCCGTTTGGAGGTTTCAATTCGAACTTCTGTACTGCAAGGCTAGGAAATAACAAAGACAATTAAATATTTTAGTGATCTATTTTTTATTTGTAATTTCCATTATTACAGACTCATCGTTTTTTCTACCAGGTGTAGCCTTGAAAATTCACAACGTTGTCGTCTTCTTAAACAATTTAAAACATACAAGAATTCCACTAACATTGGCAGTTTTTTGTATGAAACATCTTCATAAATTTCGCACACCGTTTTTCATTTGTTGGTGAATATCCTAATCTTCCCGCAGAAATTTAAGCTGCCTGTAGACTTCGTATGGCCTCCACTTTGTCAAAATTTTATATTTTTCGAAGACTTTTTGCCGTATCAAATTCCACACTCCTTCAATACCTCCAGACAAAGAACGACGACAAACATTGCCCATTTTTTGTACTTTTAAAATTCTCTATTCGTCGTCCTTTCTCATACAAAGTCGACAGAGTCGTTAAATAACATTAAGAACAACATCCTGTTGTTTCCCTAGTCTCCGGCTCTTGTCACAGTCTCGTTGCATGTAATCAGAGTCCCGCTGAATATTGTTTAATCAAGTTTGCATGGCTGAGAAAATGTTCCCGTAACTTCAAAGTCACCACGCTTCTGAGGACTTATATATTATGAGAATACAAGTACTCTGTAACATTTTGTTCTCTCAACTATGGGGGTGAATAGTGAAATTTAAGACGAACTCATTCCTTTCTGTTATTAATACTGCATGCCAACAGACTCTTTGCTTGTCGATTCTTTGTTGCGAGGTTTCTGTTTGCTTCTAGTCCACATTGTAAGCAAATGTCTGAACACAAACTGTGCACTTGCTTTTATGTTGTAATAAAAATGTGAACTTACTTTTTCAAGGGTTTCCATTCTGCAACGAATTTGAATCCCATGAAACTTCCAAATAATCGTATAAGTGTGTTGGGGGAGTAAGAGTACCAGATTACTTTGAACTGCCTGTAAGTTGTAAATTCAAATTATATAATGATAAACATTTGTACGTATTTTAACGTAGTACATCTCACAAGATACATCAGGATACTTTCTACCGTACGAGATTTAAACTGGGTACCTCCGGAATAAAAGTCAGAAACATTTGATCTGTGCTATCCATCATTACAGTCACACCAAGAAATAATACTTGACCTAATCTAGCTTTTAAAGATTGGTGTAGAAGGTAAAGTCTTTTGGTTCATTCTCATTATATTCCCCATTTACGTGCTAAGTTTTGTATGTTCTATGAGTTCCTTTTCTAGTAGAATAATGTTGGTATTCCACAGTCTGTGTTGTATAAAACCCAATTTAATATTTACTTGTTTTGATGAATGCCTAGTCGCATTCACAAAGTTTCGAAAGTTTTCAGTAATTACGCTAAAAGGAAGAATATTCTATTTTAGAAGTGCTGCTGTCATTTTGAAGCTTTTAGAAGTATTTATAATATGCATGACGAAACGTTTAAATAATGTGGCACGGTTGGTATTGTTTATCATTGTTCCAAGTCGAACGGAACGGAAGTTGAAAGCGGAAAAATGAGGGAATTGGGTAGAAATACGAAATGAATCGAAGAACTAATTCCCCGTTATTAGAGCGGGTCTTTTTACTAGTTGTTATTTATTGTAACACGATGTTATGGTGGAATAATTAGGCCTGTAATGCGAGAGTTGATCCTAGTAGAAGGAGCGAAAGAAAGCTGAGTGTAGTGAAATGTATTCACTGTCTAGTTTAATGCCAGTATTCATATGAGCTTATGATGCTGAAGCAGTTATAAAGAGGGTCACGTGCCTTTTCAAATCCCCGGCCCTTTTGTTTATTGGCATCGTTGGTGTTTTGTCTGTAGCGTTGTTGCTTCGTGTTCGGGGAGTGTGTGTGTAGATAGCAGACCCTTGGTTCGTCCATATCAGGCGTGTCAAACGATAGCAGGTCTTTACAGTAATAAGGTACCATCTGCAACCACTCTCAGTCCTTCCTCCCCACCTCAGACACACTCGTCCAGCTCCTGTAATTCCCCACTTTAAGCTGAAATTCGTATGAAATGGCAGCACGTGTTAAACCATTGCTGTTTCTGCCATTAGTCTTAATAATAAGTCTAGTTGGTTCATCCGGACTTACTGGTGTTCTGTACGGTTTATTCTTTACACTGACAACACAGAATTTGCAATATGTGGATGTCTGAAGTGGACAGCGTCTTTAATAAAACGTTACCGGGAGATTACGTATTTGTAAACATGAAGAACGAAAAACAAAGTGCAATTGGATCTTAATTGACGAAGAATGTTGATGGACAGTTGGTGTATAGAGATGGAAGGAAAGAAGAAGTAAAGAGTTCTCCTTAACGTCATCCGTCCGCTTTTTTCGTTCGTTCCTTCCTCCATTATTCCCCAGTTTTCTCTCCCTTCTCCTTTGCGTTGTTTAAGGGTTGGCTATAAAGTGGTAGTTCCGTTCTGGAACATTGACTGTAACGTGAGGGTAAAAGAGATCGTGGAAAGGGGAAAAAAAGAGTCAAGGAAGAATTTTAAAATGATCTTTTACAGTGTCATTCACAGCTGGGCTGTTATAGCTGGAATGTCTGAGAGGGAAGTGCGTAGACAGGTTAGGGATGTAGAAACCACGATATCGGTCTGGAACATCCCTCAGACGAGTACCTGTTTTATTTTTTTAAGGAATTCTCATTGAAGATAACGGAGAACCCTTCATGTCTTGGAACTGTGTCTTTAAGAACTAATTTCAATGTATCATTATTGGAAGTCGTCTATTTTTATGTCTCGAATTTCTTTCGAAGGCAGAAATCTTGTATTTTCTCGCGCAATGTAGCGTAGTCTTTTATTGCTTTCAGGGAAGACGAGATGGCCAAATAAAATACAATAAGATCCGTATTTGTGCCCTGAATGAGGTTTGGCTTTATACACAACAATAAACCAGCATAGTCTCCATTTTTGTATTTTCCAAGATCATCCTAAAAATTTCCCACTGCAAATTGCGTTATTGAAACCTCAGTAGAGCGAACAGTCACAGGATGAGTGGTAAATTGACAAGAGCCGACGCAGACTGGAAAACTAATGTGATTGTCCATGCACTGAGCTGCTTACTAGCAATCGAATAATTGTGATAATAAAAATACACTTTAATTATATCAATATCAATGCTTTGTTTGAAAACATATTATACCAAGAGAACGAAGAATCTTTGATAGACGCCGGTAAGAAGGTTGGTCCATACGACAATGCAGAAATAAACTACGTACATAGGCTTTATAACTATCCTTCCTCACTACTTTTACCTTCTCTGTTCTTGCAGAAAGAGATAGTTATATCCCGAACTAGAGTCAGTGGGGAACAAGGATCACCTCAGGGTTGACGTGGTAATTTTTATGTATATCAATAAATACAGGAACAACAAATTTAAGAAACCGAATAATTTTACTTTTGAAATTAAAGAAAATCTTATACACTATTTCCCTAACTGGTACAAAAGTTTGGTTTACTGACTGAAAGCCCGCTGTCGACTATGTCCACTCGAGTAATGCCATGTGTTTTGACCTGCATACCAGATCCCTTGCTGGCGAGGGAACCTCCACATATGTTTTGCTGGGGGGGGGGCCTTCACCCCTGATCTTCCGGCCAGTTCAAATTTCAAGTCAAACAGTTACAGGGGTTCTGGACTGGTATAGCTTGTAGGTCTACATGTGTAGTCACCTGGACAAGATAATACTCCGAATGTACTTAATAAATAGTTCGGTTATGTGGTAAGGTTTAAATAACGTATTTGAAGCTTTACGAAAATGATAAAAAAAAGTCTAAAAATGAAGATGGCTGTCTTCTGGGTTGTTGTGCAGTGTAGTCTGGTGAAAGTTTACCGACGTTTCAGATGTCATTGCTGCCTCCATCGTCAGGACGACGAGTGACAGGACGTTGTGTTGCTCGTAGAGTTTCAATGGGGTAAATTTAGCTCCGTCCGGTTGGTATGTATTCTGGATGTTGCAGGGTAAAATTTCGGCTCGTAAACCAGGTATCTTAACAGCGGTGTTTCGCGAGTTTTCTCTGCCACTCCGGAAGAATGCCGTAATACCATAATAAAATACGCTAAGATCGCCTTTTCCCATTACTTTCCATACCTTCACACAACATTCTGTAGTATAATTCATTCACGAACAAACTTCAGTGAATGTCGAAGACTTATACTAACTTATGTTTGTGTCACACCAAGGCAGCAGATGAGTAATGAAGAATCAACATTTTAATCAAGTGTGCTTTTAATTGCTAATATAAGGATCAAACAGTGTCAATTCATTCGCATACAGGCCTGCTTTTTAAATTCGTGGTCTGTGATGTAAGCACTGTATGAACGTACGTGCTGACTCTAATTTGCTGTGAAGCCTGTATACCAGGAGATAATTATTTTGCCAGAAGTTGAAAAGTACATCTCGGATACTGTGTTAGATCCACTAATCTCCTCTCTCGAGCGCCTGAAGGCGTGCTAGCTGTGTGGTTCCAGTATTAAGATCCTGACAGATGTCATGAGATGTTTTTAAGACGGCCTGCTCTCCACTTTCTCGTCTGTGGAGTGGGAAGGGAGGTTCCTTACTCGGTCCTCTTGCAGATAAGTCAAATTGCCGATGGCAATTTCTGGGCTGGAGTGGGGAGAAGTTTCGGCTTGTCATTTTATATTTCGCTTGCCGCAAACGGAATCTTCCTCGTCCTCCCCAAATATGAAATATCTTCAGTGTTCAAACGGCGGATGAAACAAATATTGTTCTGTGTCTGTAAAAAAGTATTCTCTATTTTTGTTAATGACGCGCTTGACTGGTTGATTTCTCGGATAAAATTATGATTAAAACAAGTAAATTAGCAAACTGGCCTTGCTTAGTAGAAGTTGAGACTCGTGTATGTATGCGTATGTCCGCCTAACGTTTGAGCTAGTACATATATTTTTGTGAAAATTGGTAGAAATGTGATACCATTTGAATGTGTTTTGCCATATTTATAATACTCTACGTTCAACAGTTCTTGGATGCTGGTCTTTCGAAAATCTCGGAGAAATACGACGTTAGTCTCGGGTGTGTCCGCACTAGTCGGAGAACTTCACGCGAAAGATTTTGCAGACGGAGCGTTTTAAAATAACTACCTGTTTTTCAACGGGTTGAACATCGTATTCACCGCAAGTAATTTATCATAATGAATAACTCGGACGTCATTCTATTCCTCGATTCGTGTTAAATCAATACAGGAATTCAAATTAGTCTGTCTGTTTCCTCACACTCATTTATGGACAGACTGTGATACATAATGGGATAATGTTTTTGGTTGCGTGTATAACAAGCTAAGTTATCAGTAATGGCACTAAATGACAGAACGTTATATTTTACAAGTTATGCTGTCGCCAGACAGCTTTAAAAATTAATTATAAAGGCATGAAAGGAGTAAAAGACGTGTTACGTTAGTCAAATTAAGGAGAATGTATTATAAGGCTATGTGACGGGTATGGAGGGGGTTGAAAAACGCGCATAGAATTTTGGTTTGAAATCCTGAAGGGATGAAACCATTCGGATGGCTCCAGTGCAGATGACATAATGTTTTCAAATAATCTTAGGGTTTGGAGGGTGTGAGTTAGATTTAGCTAGTTTAGAATAGGGAGCGTTAGTGAACTGTTATGAAGACTGTAATTAATCTTCGGAGCCCATGAAGGACGCGGAATTTAATCAGCTCTGCGACCATCATCATCTTAATAAGAATTCTGTTTCATGGAGTTATTTACTTTGGGTTAAGCAATGAAGATGCAAAGGAAATGATTCCTCGTTGAATTTCAATGGGAATTTTCCAGTCTGATCTGCGCAGCCCGTTCACATGAATGTGAGGGGGAATCCCCTGCAGCGTTACGGTGTTACGCGCTGTTGTGTATCCCGCTTAACACGTCATTCTGCCTGTCTTTTTTTTCGCTTGTAACACCCACCGCACTGCCCAGGAGATCGCTGTAGTAGCAGATTAGAAGGCTGTTGCTCAGATGTGACGTGTCCCACTCGGGGCTGTCATACTGAGAAGTGTAAAGCGATGAAAGATGGCACTGAGTCGTCTGCCCTCCCTCTGCTCATGTGTCTCGGTTCTTTTACGCCATGTCTAGTTGTATTACGTATCTCACGAGACCGTCTCATATAAGATAGAAGTGTTCAAACTAATTAGCCGTCTGGTCTGGTAGAATCATACCGACGTTTGGGAGATCTTTGCTGCCTGTATCTTCAGGGTCGTTTCTGGCCATGCTGAGGTCTGTCCCTTACCTCACTGGCTCTACTGTTCTCGGCCGATCCTTACCTTCGTCCTCACTGGTTCGGCCAAGGTTCTACCTTGTCTGAGTGATTCCCATATCTCTAATTCCTCGCGCGCGGCTAATCGTCCCTGATGATGGAGGCAGTAAGCACCTATGAAACATCTGTAAACTTCTATTCGACCACACGGCGCAGCAGCCAATAAGACGCAATGTTAATTCTTGTGGCCTATGAACCCGAAACGGCACAGTTTAAAAGATAAATTATCCGTAGCACTAGATTACTCTGATGGAACTTGACCTCTGCTTTCATTCTGACCTCAGTAGCTATTTGACAAGAGGAACCAACGTTATATGTAACGATGTTGAGGGTTTCAGAAGCGTAAGTTAGTAACAGAGATGTTGTACGACAGACAGAAGGACAGACTCATTCTCGTTGTCCATTTATCTAATGAAATCTGTGAACTTTGTAACAACGCGACTGTGTGTCTGTTGTACTTAAGGGGTCTATTGTGTTAATTAACTTAAAACATTTTCGGCTCCTCTTCTCGCCTGTTGTATC